>CM074499.1:27702318-27824502 GCA_037389245.1 Oryzias sinensis | reverse complement strand
CAACCTTAGCAGCTCCGCTATGGTTCTTGTTTGAACACTTTTTTCAGCTCCTGTCTGGAAACAACTGGATAAATGTTTCCATGGACCAAAGATGAGAAAAAGAGGGCTCCTGTGTGTCTTTGCAGTTAGGATTGTAAAAGACAAAAATACAAATTCTACAAACATTTGTATGCAGATTTCTTTTTCTCTGCTTTCAGACCCACTCTGATGAAAACGGTGTTTTTAACATGTTCTCGTATTTTCTGAGAATGGAGGACAAATATAAAGAAAATTAATCACATAGTTACATTTCTGCTAATCCAGTAGCTGTAATGTTCTTCTTTAAAGAATTTTTGTGACTCAGGAACAGAGGGAAAAAAATACATTTCAGAAATTATTTGTGATACAGAAGCTGCAATAGGTGGGCCAGTCTTCCTGCTCTGCTCCATTCTGATGCATCCACTTGCAGATCCATGGACGTCTTTGTGTTCCTGGTCTGAGCTGGAATCTGGATCTAAACTGGACGGATAGCTCTCATAGTACGCAGCATTTTTGTTGCACTGGTACTGTTGGGTTGGGGTTGTGAGCTGTAAGCTAGCTGGGGCACACGTGAACAGATGGATGACGGGAAATGGGGGCGTGTTTATTACACGTAATGGTCTCGCCCACAACTCGGAGTTGAATTTCTTATGAACTTCTGCCGCTCTGCAGAAACTAAGTCCGAAAATATGATTCATTTTTTATTTTGACTAAAACCTACATAATCCTAATTTAAAAAGACTGGGAATGATTTCATAATAGATCAAAAGATGATTGGAGTGGGACTTTGCAGTTCTAAGTGTAGAA
Source organism: Oryzias sinensis (assembly GCA_037389245.1). Taxonomy (NCBI): domain Eukaryota; kingdom Metazoa; phylum Chordata; class Actinopteri; order Beloniformes; family Adrianichthyidae; genus Oryzias; species Oryzias sinensis. Next base: position 27,823,677 of record CM074499.1, on the reverse strand, counting down.
AGCAATTGTTTGTCATATTTTATGACCTGTAACCCTATGGCTCCTTCAGCTGGAGCAGCATTCACTGTTTTCAGTCAAGTCTACTTAAGTTTAATTTCTTTACCAAAAAAGTTAAGAAAAGATCATTTAGACTTTGTGATGTATACTTTTTTCAAGTGCAGACATTTTCTGTCTTTTTCTTTTCACCATTACAGGAACCAGGCTGGTGCAGTGGTGAGCATTCTGTAAAGGGAGAAGGGGCCCGGTGCTCATTCATGCCTGGCTTTTCTCCGGCAGTCCAGTAACATGCCTCATAGGTTAGTTGGTGACTATATGTCCCGATGTGAGAGTATGTGTGCGATTGTGTGGCCCTGCAGTAGAAGGGCGTCCTGTTCAGGGTAAACCCCGCCTTCACCCAACAGTAGCTGAGATAGGCTCCAGCAACACGTTGAACAGTTCAGAAGACGCATGTCCGTAAAGGAAACTCCTTTGGGTTCTTTCATGTCCCATTTTTCATGTTTTGCCGAAACTCAAATAGCTTGTTATGTTTATGGTTTCAGTAAAACCCCTAACTGAGAAATGTAACATTTAGGAGTATTCACCCACATTAAAGCTTTAACCTAATCATTACAAAAACACACTTTTTTACATGTTTGTTCATTCGTGCAGTCAACCGAACTTCCAGAAAAAAACGTATTTTGGGAATTTGAGTGTGGTAGAAATGTCTTTTTTTGTTGGACAAACATTCCTTTTGTTACTCTCATTTTTCTAGAAATCTGCACTAATCCACATTTGGCACCACTAAGGATGAGCTATAGAACAGAATGTTCTCACTGCTTAAGAAGCTGAAAACAACCCAAAGAAAGGTTACACAAACACATAAAAAAGGAAGTAGAATTTATTCATTTTGATGAAGGAAAACCCTCAGCCACAGATCTCAGTCTAACGTGACGCAGTGGAGCCCCCTGCTGGCTTTACGTCTAAATACACCCTTTATTTATGTGTATTAACTACAACAAATTAAGAAACAAAATAATTTAAAAACAAGAAAAAAACACAAAAGGCCCATTTATGTTTCCTTCTAATGTTTACAAATCAAAAGCAGAGGTTTATTTGACTAAACCTCTCCTGTAAGGGCCTTTTCATTGTCTATGAAGTGTGATCTAAACTAAAAACATGAGTTTTGGGCATTGACTGTAGGAGAACTGGACCGAGTGAGTGAACAAATTTGTTCTGGTTCTAACAGAATAAAGTCAATTCAGTCACCATTGGTCCGAGTGGGTCTGAGTCATCACCTCTGTTGCTACCCCTCTAACCAATCAGGAGTGAGCTAGTTGGAAGGCCACACCCCCTACCGCTTGAAATGCTGGAAAAAGATTTGACATGAAAGCACGTACTTTTATTGAGGCAGCTGATTGGTCAGTTTATAACTTGAATAAATGGAACTACAGAAAAAATATAAATAAAAATTGAGGATTAACAAGAATATTTTAAGAAAATAGTATCAGATCAAGAATGTTTGTTCTGACCAATAGAATGACTGAGTGAGAACTGTTTATTTCTCAATAAAGGTCTATGGGATTTTGACTTCTTGGAACCAGCAGGTACTTCCTGTTTGGACACCAGGGGGGAGGGGCCACTCAGTCCAGTTTTCAAGATACAGTCAATGGTTTTAGGCAGAAAGACAGAAGGAAACCATGAAGGAATAAAATGGGGGGACTGTAGGAAGCGTGATTTGGGGGTGGGGGGCGGGGGTAGAGGGGCATTTCAGTGTTTTCTTATGGCTTCCAGCTGTCAGATGATACCCGGTGTGATTACACTTCTACTGATTATTGCCACATCCCGTTCACTTTGAAACAAGTGGAGGGTTATAAGCAGACGCCTTTTACAAACACTATATACAAGCTTTGTCTTTTTTTCTTTCTTTTTTTTTGGAACTTTTGCTTCCAGGTTTCATGACTGTACAAGTGTCACGCCACATACAACAATCTATAGTGTTTAGCGACTCTTATTTACAATTAGATTTGGTAGAACCCTGATTTGTTTCATCAATATCTGAACCCACCTTGTTACAATTTGCAAAAAAAACACTTGAATATTTTAAAATACCTAACAGCAAATAACAAAATAAAACAACCAGTTTTTATCGCGTTTGATCTAAAAACAATATTTAGCTGATAGGACAAGAACACGATTTCACTTTAACTGAACAAAATACTGTGCTAGGAGTGTTTTCAAGCAGTTTCCACCAAGGTTAAAACTTTAGAAGCCATCTCTAACTCCAGAGAGTTCTAGAACGATACCAGAATACTGTCTAATAGAAATACAGGTTGAAAAACTGCAGTTAAGGCAACAGTAAAAATCAAAAGAAAGAAAAAGCTGCTGCTTTGTCTCTGTTGCCCTTGCCCCGCCCACATTACAGTGTTTTCACCTCAGAATAAATCACATTATTCAAATACTGTAATAGAAGTAAACTATGGTCCCCAAGTACACAACTGCAGTACAGTTTAGCAAGTACAGGTAACAAAGTACAAATACTAAGAGTCAAAGGTCATCAGGTACCTAGTCTTTACATCATGAATGGTGGCTCACATAGGGATCCTGTGATCAGGGAGAATGGGTGGGTGGGGTTCACTGGTTGTTGCTGTGGGGTGGGTCTCTGTGGAGGATCCAGATGTCTTGGTGAGCCTGCTTGTGGTTCAAATTGCTGCCGTAATAGTTGTTGTTGTCGGGTTGCTCTGCTCTGCTGCTGCCGTGGCTGCTGCTGCTGCGGCGGCCGGGGGGCCTCCGGGTTTGGTCGCCGGCGCTGCTGCTGCATGCAGCGAAGGCTCGCGCCTGCTGCCCCCTGCTGCTCGGGACGGGAAGTTGCGACCGGACACGACGCTCGGTTCGCTGGCTGGATCCGGGCTGGACGGCGGTCGTCTGGAGATGAGGTAGACAAACGGATTCAAACAATACTTATTTTTTTCTATAAAAGAGAAATTTGAATCATGTTGTGACATATTCCTGCAGTTATGAGGGATCCAGACAGAAGTGGAGAATAAACCTGTTGTACTGACAGCACAGCAGCAACAGAAGGTTTCATAAAAAGTTTATTTAACGCCCCCTGAGGTCACTGCATTTTTACTGTCAGAGACATAATAGTAAGAATCCATAGAAAAATGAATCATCTGGAGTTAGAATGAGGAAAATGACAATAAAAACATGTTCATAACCTTTATGAATTACTTTTAAGTAACTTCATTTGCCTAAACAAACGTCATTCTCCTCAGCTGGATTAGACTACACGGTTTCCTGGTGGGGGCACACAGAGGGGCTTTTTGTGCTGAAGAAATCAGAAACAACTTATTTGTGATTGAAAATAAAAATATCTGCCTAGCTGGTCGATTTTTTTTCCATAGTGGCCAGTAATTCAAAAGTGACGTTTCGGTCAGCGTCTACAGTAAAGGTGCTTTCTTCTTTTTAGTCGGTATTGATGTGGTGATCGCAGGAATCTTAGTGAGGTTTTTGCAGCTTTTTGTTGTATTTCTGTTTAAATAACAACACCTTATTGAACCGTAAAACTGTAAACTAATTGCTGAATAATGTGCATTCAGTTAGAAAAAATTACGATTTTGGATCTCTTCTGATAAACTAAAAAGCAGGGTTGTAACTTCTTGGTTATATAGTGTGGTGTTGAAGAAACAGACATGTGGTACGTCACCTTTGAGAGGTTTATTACAACTCGGAAAGTTTAGAACTGGATGGGGAGAGAGCATTTGTTTGTAAAGTACTACATAAATCTACTTCAATGTTACGTAAGGGTTAATGGCCAACAAGTGTGCATTATTACTTTTTAATGCACGCTGTGGAAGAGCGCAAATGGCGTTAAAAAGTAATAACACACACTTCGTTGGCCATTAACCCGCTTATACCATGGTCACTTACAAAAGCAATACATTTTAAAGCTACAAGTAGCATTTAGCGGGCCTGAGCACGTGCATCCGCCCCCCAAGCAATGCCCTGCTCGAGCTGTTTGGCATAGTTATTTCTTCTCCATTCTGGAGCTGCAATTTACTGTAAACATGACAGCAGCATGGCAGTGGGGGTGGGGGTGGGGGTCTCAATCTGTTTGCTTTAAGGACAGAGACTTAACCAGGTTTTAGTCCTTAATTCTTGTTTTTTTTTTCAGATTTGGATCGCTTTTCTCACAAAAAGCGGACTACTTCTTACGTGTGTCGTGCCGCACCATCGCGCCAGTCAAGATTCGGCGATCTATATTTGCTGATCTTTCCGATGGGTCGAATAAAGCATCAGTTCAGAGAGAAAGTTCACCTCTTACCACTTGTTTTTGTCGAAACGATGACGCAAAAGGTTGTTTTAAAGAAACCGGCGCAGTGATACAAAACATTTAAGCTAGGTGACCGGAACTTCTTTTTTTCACCGTGCGGTTAGCGTGTTTTAATGCACACCCATCAGCCAATCAGAATCGAGTATTCACCTGGACCATGGTATGAAAGTACGTTTACTTTCCAAACAATAGTCCTTCAGGGCCTCAAAGTCTTGGAAGTTGAGTTGTAGATCAGCAGTCACAGGAAAACAGGTTGGAGAAAATCCTAATTGTCAACAGTGATAGAGTAGATGTTCAGTACTGAATCCCCTTTTCTACTGCTTTCAGTTTAGCTGAAATAATAATGCCTGGGAAAAACACGCGGGCTTACGAGACGCTCTGTGCTATAGAATCCTGGAGGATGTGCCGTGACACGGAATCCCAAATAAACTCGTGGATAACAATGTTCCTGGTGGACCTTGACAAATGTCATGATTTCAGGAGCGTCAGTGTGGGATCAGTTGCTGTTTGAGGCAAAGTGATTTTCATAGCAGATCAACAGAAAGAACAACACTTTTGGAGGCAAAGCCAGACTGGACTTTCCCATTAACCCAAAAATAGAAGAAGCCCCTCCCTGTTTGTTCAGTGTGAACGCTAAAAGCACATTCCTGAATGTGTGTCACATGTCTGGTGTGTGTGTGTGTGTGTGTGTGTGCGTGTGCACGCCATGCAGCTTGAGACAGTTGCTGCAGAGGAGGGGCTCAACACCTGTAGACAGGTGCAGATGCCCCCCTTGTGGTGATCTGACCGCTGAGATGACCTCATAAGGTTCAGCAATAAAGTATCAAGAGGGACTTGATCAAATCTATTGTAAGGTTTTGTCCGTTTAACATTAATTCAACAATCACTGGGAATTTTTCTTTCAATTACAGAAAAGTTCAAACATTTTTTCTGCCTGTGTGAGCCAACATTCTCCAGAAAGGTCCCCTGCTGAGATGCAGCCTTTGGCGGCTTTCGTCTCACCGTCTGCTCTTGCTGCCGCACGGCCAGCGGGTTCAGATCCGCCGGCTGAGGATGCTGCTGCTCGTCTTTGGCCAACGGTGGAGTCCAACCTTTTTCCGTTCACCTTTCATCGAAAAACAAAGTCTACTAAACTTCCCGCTGATTGCATTCTTTCAGATATGTTATCAGGACTCTAACAGTCTGCCTGAAGCTGTTGAGCAATGCTTTTCAATTCCTCTGCATGAACTGGATGAATGGCTCTGAGGTTCAAGGAGTTTGTTTAGTCCTGCAGCTGCAATGTGAGAAGCAATCAGAGGAAGACATTCAGCAGCATCAAAGAGTTGGTGCTGGTGGGAGTTTTTCCAAAAGCTGTCGTCATGTCAGAGGGGAAGGTAACACACTTTTAAGCTGAAGAGTTTTTCTCGTTCAGGTGAAGATGAGGATGAAGAGCTAAACCTGCCTGTGTACCTTGCTGATGTCCGGCTCCGACCTGCTGGAGCACATGGTCTGCAGCTCTCTGATCAGATCTGTCTCGACGTCACAGAAAGCTGGCAGAGCCGCTGGTTCTCTGCAAAGACGGCAGGAGGGAAGGTTTCAGAAATGTCAGTCTGACTCGGCCCAGTCAGATGGTTTCAATGCCAAGTCTCACCAACCTGAGGCCATTCCGATGGAAGAGGACTGACGGCGAACCTGCAAGAAGAGCCTTTATCAATAATGGAAGTGAAAGTGAAAAAAGTCCATATCTAATGAACAGATCTTTACACCGAATCTTTATTGATCTTCTGTGCTTTCTTTCCAGCACAGCTCCAGCAGCTACCTCTTCACACGTCTATGAAGGGTGACGTACTTTGACCGATCCTCTCTTTTACAGAGTAAACAGTGTCACCTTGTGGACAAAAGATGAACTGTATAGCTGCAGATCCACGTCTGATTGTTCTTCTGCTATTTCAGAGTTCCTGGATCAGATGTAATCAGATGTGATAGCGTCTTACAGACGGATCACAGGATCTATCATCACCGTTTATGGAAATCACAAAAGTTTCACCTGATCAGGTGTTGTTTAGACCAGTGTTTTTCAACCTGAGCCACAGCACACTTTACCTTGACCAAAATCCTGCAGTACACCAGCATCCAAATATGTAAAAAAAAGGACAAACTCATAGTCTGTATTGATCCACAGTCCGTCCATGATCTCACATGCATTTTTGTGATAATTGTGGCAGGAAAAGCTGGACGTTTCAGCTGTTTTTTCTTAAAGATGTAATAAAAGTTAAGTTAGAAGATTTAAAAACTGTTAGATTGTGAGTTCGTTGTGGTTTCAAGACATTTAGCAACGAAGACTTATTGTGCGCTGAGACACTGTCACTTTAACCCAATGCATCATGGGAGATGTAGTGATGTCAGAAAGACTCTCTTCTCTGAGCGTCATTGTTTTGTTCTCTTGTTCCACGGTCTGACACCGGATTCTGTGGAAAGCTGGACCACTAAAGACGAGCTTTAGCTGGTATTTTTGTTGGAACGAAGAGACTTTAGGAGCGGAATCAGAACAAGGAAGTGAAGACTTTGAGCACTTCTGATTGGTCAGACTGATGACGTGTGATTAAGCCTCCAAGAATGATTGGTGGAGACAGATAAAGGGGCGGGACTTTTCAGAAAACGTCTGAAGCTACGGCTAAATCGCGGTACCGTCATTCTTATCAAATGTCTTTAATAGAATCAAATAAACACAAAAAAAAAGTATTTTATGATTTTTCATATTCCTAACTACTCAGTGTTTTATCAGGGCCTGTTTGGATGAACAAAGAGCTGATATCCTGGAGATGGGAAATGTTTTTAGATCAGTTATTGGCACAGTGGTTGAAAAACACTGATCTAGACAGACCAGGCTGTAAAAACCTGTGGCAGAGTTTCAATGAAAACATGAACCTATAGAAGACATAGAAACATCTTTCCTAACAGTTCAGAGGAGCTTCTTCTATGGGTTCTGGGTGGTTTTACATGGTGAGTTACTTATCAGAGTAAAAAGGACTTCTGGACCCAAAACAGACTCACCAAGCCTCCCCTGCAATGTCTCGTTACTCTTTCACAGGCTCGCTGTTTAGTCGATTTTTTTACTGCCATTTTGCATGTTTGTTTGTTTGTTTACAGCGCACTGTACTCAGCATCCTGATTGGCTGTAGACCATTGTGTCAATCCCTTCAGCTTGTCAAATCAGTCATGATGAGGTCTTTCCTTTCATTCTGGCTTTATTTCTGGTATGAACTTTAAGAGGGGCTGCCCGTTGGTAGAGTGGTTAGCGCTCTTGCCCCACAGCAAGAAGGCCCCAGGTTCAAGTCCCATCTGGGGGACCTGAACCAGAAAATCAATGGGGGAGCTTTCTGTGTGGAGTTTCCATGTTCTCCCCATGTATGCGTGGGTTTTCTCCTCCCACCGTCCCAAAACATGCTTCATAGGTTACGGTATTTTCCGGACTATAAGTCGCCCTTTTTTTCATAGTTTGGTAAGGGGTGCGACTTATACTCCGCAGTGACTTATATTAGAAATAAATTGAAACAAATACATTGTTAACCCTCCTGTTATGTTCATTTGTGAGGAACAGAGATGATGTTCCTGGGTCAATTTGATGTATGAGGTATGTTAAGTGTTAAGAGTATGTTAAGTGACTCAGAGAATCATCAAACATTTTTTTACAGTAAGATCTTGAAGGCTAACAACATAATATTCTATTTTCCAATGATTTCATAGATTCAGAAATGCAATAAAAATGACAACTGTTTCTACAAATACAGGATGAAAACAGAGTATTAGTTGGCCAATGATGCTTCATGAAAGGAATAAATAAATAGGTTTGAGAAAGAATTACTGTGAAATTATGAGATAAACAGTCTGCTATGATTCTGTCATATGAGGTTGTGCAAGTTATTATATCCTGGTCTCAGATTTTGTCAAATAAATTTCCCGTCAAAATGCGACTTATAGTCCAGTGCGACTTATCTGTGTTTTTTTCTACTTTACAATGCATCTTTGGGCTGGTGCGACTTATACTCCGGAGCGACTTATAGTCCGGAAAATAGGGTAATTGGTAACTCCAAATTGCTCTTAGGTGTGAATGTTAGATTTCATGGGTGTGTGATTGTGGCCCTGTGACAGACTTGCGACCTGTCCAGGATGCCCCCTTCCTTCGCCCACAAGTGGCTGGGATAGGCTCCAGCAGCCTCGTGACCACAAAAGGAACAAACAGATTAGAAAATGAATGAACTTTAAGAGTTTAAACAATAGAGAAAAGTGTCAGAATGTTCATGTTTGACTGAGAAAAGTGGAAAAGCAAAACATCTACTACTATATGGATTTCACCCAATGAGATATATCACTAGAGGAGACAATTCAGAGCAGGGCTCTCCAACCCTGTTGCTAACGCTAACGAGGAACAGGGTTGGAGAGCCCTGATTTAGAACTTCCAGTTAGGTGTGGGAGAAAACCGGAGTTCCCAGAGAAAACTTAGAAAGGCACGGGGTGAACACAGAAAGAACCCAGTTGAGATCCGAACCAGGGCTTTCTCACTGTGAGGTGACAGTGCTAACCTCCACGCCACTGTCCAACGGAAGGTTTTGTTGTTTAATTACTATAACACAAAAAAAATGCTAGGAAGGGAATTCCAATAATGCAGCTGGAGGGGGACGACACACAAAGGAAGAAAATGAAGCAGACCACCAAGTGTGCTTTCAGACTGACCGACACCCTGAGAGGAGATTTGATAACTTTAGGTAAACTGCAGAGAGCTTTCAAATGTCAAACTTCTGTCTGGGTGACAGTATTCCAGGAGGCCGTAAATGTTCAACACTTAAGGACGGTCCTACTCTCTCTGAAGGATCCACCGCCGCTCCACTTTAGGGAGGGGCCCTGCTTCTTCCTGGGGCTGGTATTGGACCTCCTCAGCTTTCTGGTGTCTGACGCTCGTCTTCTTCCTCCTCCACCTTCCTCATATGAGCCCAGAGCGGACAGAGGAAAGGCGCTGCCCTGGAACTCCAGCATGTACCTGCTGATCTCTGTGGACCAAGATGATTCATCACAATGGTTTGTTATCAACCCCCCCTGTGATTCATCCTCTGAGATGCCTACACACCATGTGGAGGGAGGGAGCAGCCCGGCATCACAGCCTTGTTGACCAGGATGCTGAGGGTGGCTTTCACCACGGCCTGCTGTCCAGCACTCAGCTCCCGCTTGCCAGGAGAAAGGCGCTGCGCTGAAGGAGGGCAAGGAAAGGAGGAGCGCCTGCCAGTTAACTGGGAGATGACCGCCTCCTCTAAGCGGGGGACGACCAAGGCGTTCCAGAGACGAGCCAGCCACCTGTGAACGCAGCGTCGCACCTGTGATCCTGCCTGTCACGTTTCAGCTGGAAGCATCCATCAACTGTAAAAATACCAGCTAGCTGGACGTGAAACGAGAAATTCTCACAATCAGATCTGCTATAAAGCTAAACCACCAACTCAAACAGTCTGAAGCAAACTGAAAACCATTTGAAAGATCAAAATAACAAGTCCTGCTCTTGTCGGCTGCAGATGGAGGTTTTCTTATTGAAAACAGTTCTGTCGTCTTCCTCCAACCCTAAAACTGACCATCTATGAGGAATTAGAGAAGCAGTGAGGCTAGAATGTAGAGAAGGTGGCTGTGCCATCTCTGCACTGTGAGGTTTTGGAAATAGGTGCAACAATGATTCATTCCCAAGGGTTTCCCTTAGAAAAAGGCTCACAGCTCAGTGTTCCATTCTGATTCAACGTTTATCAATTACTACTTTACTCTAGTGACCACTTGCAGTGAAAAGTCTATGTAATCAGGTAAATGTGGATTTAAGGCATCTGCGTTTAAAACTCTGGCGTTCATGCATCGCTACGCAATTCTTTTAGTCTGTTTTCAGGCTCTTTGTACAAAAGACGCGGCAACAGTGTGCATTTCAAAAGTTAAACCAGTTGACCTTTGACCAATCAGGGACTCGGATCTGGAAGTGACGTATGGGTAGTGTCCGTGTCAAAACACAGAAGTAGCAACTGTTAGAAAATTGATAATGAAGGAGAGATGAATCATTGTGTTCGGCTGGAATTCTATGACCCCAAGTCTTTCATAGAATCAGAACAGAGCTGTGAAAGAAAAAGCCTGGAGCAAGATCCACCAGATCTGCACCGCGTCAGCCTTACACACCAGGACTCTTCCAACAGCAGGTACAGGTGCTGGTATCCGGTAGCAACCGTCCAGTGTGAACACCGTCTGCCAAAAGTGTGTTTAATAACCTGTTCTGGAACGGTAGACACATGCCTGATATGAACGGAGCTTCATATTTACATTACGTTTTCAACCATTACTATTGATCCTATTGCTCGTTTCTATTTAGGTTCTACTTTAACTAGGACTGTATCAATTAATCAGTTTTTCAGGATATTTTCCGGCCGCTTCTGAGTCAGCTGATGCCAATGCAGGGACACAAACTTCAGTTATAGCAATTCAGGAAGCGGTGAAAATAGCTGTGAAATGTTCTTTAGCAGCCGGCTAGAACACCAACGGCCTCTTCACCCCCACACCCCTCCTCAGAACTTCCCACAAAGGGATGCAAAGTCTCATAGACGCGTTGAAGCAGAATTTTTGTGATGAACCGGAGGAGTCACGTAACTGAATAGTGAGATTAATGCCAGGCAAACACTGTGTTTACACTTTGGCTAAAAACGTCATAATCTTAATTAAAAGACCACTTCTAAAATAAATCAAAAGATGATCGAAGTGGGACTTTGATGCTAGAAGAATTTTTTCTGCTGATTGTAAACTTAATTCTGCAACATCACTTTATGGCGATGCATGTTTTGCTGACGTGGACACACCTGACGACGGTCTCTGAGCTGCTGTGGACCACAGGGCAGGACAGGAAAAGTTGTGGACCCAGCAAAGCCTCATGGGTCCCCAGACGGGACAGACAGGCATTAAGACGCTGCCAAACCTGGCTGACCCACATCACTGTCCGCTCCATGGTGCCGTCCGGTGTCCAACCGTCTGGCCCTGTCTGAGGGAAAGAAGGAGAAACAGGTCAGTTCACTTCAATGTCTCCCATTTTTGTAGTTTCCTGGACAATAAAAGCCGTTTCTACGCCTGTGCCTGCCAGCAGCACGCGGGTTTGTGACTCAAACAAAGCAACTTTCCCGGGTTTGGATTCAAGGATCCCAACGTGTCCGGTTCTAACGTACCTCATGAAGGAGCTTCCTGCGGAGATGCCTTCCCAGCAGGCCGTGCAGCGGCTCCTGATCCCAGCGGAGGCTGACCCAGCGGAAGTGCTGCTGGAGGCGGAGCTCTGAACCCTGCAGACACGCCTTTGACAGGGTCGCAATCAAGAAGCTGTTGGCGCTGAAGTGATGTGGACCTACAGAAAAAAGTCACAACAGAATATTTACCGGAAGATATTTTCACGTTATTCCATACGTGCTCTACAATACATCCACTTGGATAACTATGCGTTCAAAACACTGCGGAGCAAATCGTTTTGGATTTTCAAAATCAAACCTGTAATGTGAGGCAAATGTTTTGTACCTGAGCTTAGGACCAGAGGTGAGGTGGATCCTCTGTTCTCCAGGTTGTGGCAAAGGTCTCCCAGCAAGCCTGTCATGGATGGCGTTTTCTCCAGACCCTCCAGGAGGACCACCACACTGCGAGATGTCACTCTGAGCCCCGACTCCACGGCTGGAACCAGGAAGCCTGACAACGATGCAAAGTCATGTGATCCCAAGAGAAGTCTGTCTGCTGCACGGGAAGACATGACTGTCTGTTCGTCTGTTGTGGGGAGCATGATCACATCTGCAGTATCCTGGGCTGCAGCATAACACATTGAAAAAGAAAAGACTTGTGTTTCAAGAAAAAATGTATTTTAACCTTATCAATAAAGTTTTTCGATATCAAAATCATCTTAGTTTGAGAAAACATGTCTTAGAAAATCTGCCAACGGGGGAAGAATGTTTTTTTTACCGGCATTTCAAAAGGTCTTTTTTCCTCAGTACAGGCTGAGTGAAGAAGGCGGTTCTGCTCTGGGAACTGAAAAGAATTTGACACCACATTGTCTCTCAGAGAACTGCTAGCAGAAGCTAAGAGCTTCTACTTTCCAAACATTTCTGATAATCCTGTCCACCAGGTAGGATTATTTCAGTGATTTATTTTGAAACAACCAGCATAATTTGTGGAATTGCCAGATTTTTCCTCTTAGCTTAACACAATCGGGCTGCATGGTGGTGTAGTGGTTAGCGCTCTTGCCTCAGAGGGAGAAGGCCCTGGTTCAATGGTCCAAATCCCAGAAGGGTGGAGTTAGCATGTTCCCCTTGTGCATGTGTGGGCTTTTTCCGAACCCTCCAGGTTCCTCCCACAGTCCAAAAACATGCTTCATAGGTAAATAAATGATCCTAAAAATGTCCCCAGGAGTGATTGCGAGTGTGTGAGAAAAAACCCGATATATATCCGGAACAAAGCGCTGGAGTTTATTACTCATTTAATCAATTTAAGTCAAATCTTTGGCTGACCAAACTTGATTTCTAGTGACAGCTGCCTGTAGGTGTTAAGAATATGCAAACTGTCATTTGTGGTGTTTGTAAGATTCTATAGTTCATGCATTATGAAGGGGTTCTCTGAAAAAGACATGATAGGAGTTTTCCAGGCAGTGGACCGGTCTGCTGCCTGGAAAACTCCTAACATACACTAACTTACATTATTTCCGTTTTCTTCACTGTCTGATTCTACAGAAGTTTTATTTTTGAAAAACTACCAGATTGTCAACATCACATTTGTTTGTGATTCACTCTTGACGCATTTTAAGACCTTCTTCTTGAAAGCCCCACCCTAACAAAGATAACAAAAATAAATCAAACGTATTTGAAAAGAGACAGTGAGGAGACCAAAGATGAGCCTTCTAGTAAAAAGAGGCCCTTTAAATATGGATTATGTGTGACATTTATCCCCACACACCAAACCTGCTCTGCACCACATGCATCAGCCGACTCTCTAATAAAGTTGCATTTGTTGTGGATTCTATTGTCTTTGAAGACTCCCATTCATGCAGGTTGATTCCATCATAGTAGTAGAGCCCAGGAGGTGCCCACAAGCTCTGACGGAAAGAAGAAGAGCAACATATCCGTCAAGCCCTCCGAACCTGTGGATATCCCAACTGGGGTTTCACCACATCACAACATATAAGAAAACAAGACAAGAGCCTAAAGGGAACAGTATTTCAATTCCCGATATCTCAGGCCTGTCTGAAAAACTAAAAATGATTTTCAGACAACATAACATCCCAGTTCATCTCAAACCAGTCAACACCCTCAGACAAAAACTGGTTCATCCAAAGGACAACATCCCAGCTACAAACAGAGTAATGTTGTGTACTCTATAAACTGCAAAGAGAACTGCAATGAACAGTATATTGGAGAAACCAAACAACCTCTACACAAGCGGCTTTACCAACATCGCAGAGCCAACCCAAGTGGACCTGAGTCTGCAGTGCACCTCCACCTGAAGGCCACAAACCACTTGTTCGAGGACAGTGAAGTACGAATTCTAGCCAGAGAGAAAGGATGGTTTGAGCGAGGAGTGAAAGAAGCCATCTTTGTCAAGAAGGATAAACCTCCTCTTGATAAGAATGGTGGCCTCAGGTTTATTCTTCCATCCATCTGCGGCAGTTTTCTGAAACCAAAAACAAACCAAACCAGTTCCACCTGGGTCGTTAACAGCTGAAAGAGATGACCAGGATGGGGAGGGAGTCATTGGCTCCCCAACCCTAGCTGAGGACAAAGGACTCTTAATGACCCGAAACCATGTAGGCTAAGTTGACAATACCATCCAGTTTCAGGTCTGACTCCTCCCCCATGAACGCATTTATACCAGCTCTTAGACCAGCTAATTCAGAATTGACAAAGCCTCTTGGATAAGAGGTGAAACGTCTTCTAACTTTAAAACAAAGTCCAGATGACAGCTCCTAAACCTACTACTATGTGGATTCTATTAAATAAAAGTTTGTGCTCTGTGGAAACTAATACAATGCTGCAGTGTATGTGTGTGTGTGTAGGGGTGTGAGTGTGTGTGTCTTTAGGTTGAAACTCAGCAAGAATCCTGTTTGCATGCTGCTTACCACAGCTGATGAAGGTCTGTAACAACTGCTCTTTGGTCAAGTCCTCCTTCACCTCCACCTTCACCACATCACAGCTGACCCCCGCAGCTTCCTGTTTGGACTGGAACCAGAGAAACAGACAGAGAAAGAAAGGAGGGGGTTGTTAAAAGATGCAGTACGCAGTAAGATGAGAGTGTGTTGTCATGGAAACTAAGAAGATGCACTACAACTGTGAGCTCAGAGGGGCGGAGCGGGAGGACGATTTCAGTGAACACAAAGGGCTCGCTGCACTGTCATTGTTGTCTGACAGCTGCTCTGTGGGACATCTCGCTAATGCCTTTAAGCATGCAGGTGTAACACAACGCAACACGCACAACTAATATGCGTAACAGCTATCGTGGAGGAAATCATCTGACTGGGTTTACTGCTATTTCCCTTTCTTTGCATCATCAAGTGAAACAATGAGGACACTGTTTCCCCCAAAAATGTCTTAATATTCAAATGTGGTAGACGATTATTCTCAGTTTAGCCTGGATAAGATCTCACTTTAATGACTTATTTTGTTCAACTAAACACCCACTCTGATGAAAATGGTCTTTCTGGTGTTTTCAACATGTTCTTGTAGAAATGTTTTGATAATGGAGGATATGTATGAAGATGATGATCCAGACGGCATGTCTGAGTATTTCTTCAAATCGTTGTGAATCAGAAGCAGACAAAGACATTTATGTTCGTATTTGTGACAATAGGCTGGGTGGGCCTCAAGCTCTCTGCTCCACGTCATTCTGATGCATCCTCTGTCAGACCAACAGATCCATGAACATCTCTGTTTTCCTCGTCTGAGCTGGAATCTGGATCTAAACTGTACGGCTGGATAGATCTGATATTGCTCACCAGTTTTCCTTAAACAGTTATGTTAGGTTGAGGTTGTGAGGGGCTGTAAGCTAGCGGGAGAGATTGCAAAAAGGTGGATGACAGAAAGTTGGGGCAGGCTTACTCCATGCAAATGCTCCTGCCCACAATTCAGAGGTGAAGTTCTAATGAACACCTGCCACTCTCCAGATTCTTTGATCAGCACCATCAGAATTACCGTATTTTCCGGACTATAAGTCGCTCCGGAGTATAAGTCGCACCAGCCCAAAAATGCATTATAAAGTAGAAAAAAACACAGATAAGTCGCACTGGACTATAAGTCGCATTTTGACGGGAAATTTATCTGACAAAATCTGAGACCAAGATGTAATATCTTGCACAAACTCATATGACACAATCATAGCAGACTGTTTATCTCATAATTTCACAGTAATTCTTTCTCATACTTCTTTATTTATTCCTTTCATGAAGCATCATTGGCCAACTAATACTCTGTTTTCATCCTGTATTTGTAGAAACAGTTGTCATTTTTATTGCATTTCTGAATCTATGAAATCATTGGAAAATGGAATATTATGTTTTTAGCCTTCAAGATCTTACTGTAAAAAAAGGTTTGCTGATTCTCTGAGTCACTTAACATACTCTTAACACTTAACATACCTAATACATCAAATTGACCCAGGAACATCATCTCTGTTCCTCACAAATGAACATAACAGGGTGGTTAAAAATGTATTTATTTCAATTTATTTCTAATATAAGTCGCTGCGGACTATAAGTCGCACCCCTTGCCAAACTATGAAAAAAACGGCGACTTATAGTCCGGAAAATACGGTAAAAGGCTACTTTCAAATTAGATCAAAAGATGATCAGAGTGGATCTTTAACTTTGACAAGATTCCTTCAGATTAGACCTTAAGGACAATTGTGTTTCAGATTAACCCTTAATTGGGAGGGGGGTCATCTAGACCCACTAGACAGTGCTCTGAACCTTTTTTCTTCAATGATTTGTGATCTTCACTGGTGTCCATGGATTACATGAAATCGTTCCACCTTTATCCACCTTTGTCATGGTAGGGAGAACACGTCAATGGAAGGGGGGGTCATCTAAGATAGCACAAGGGTTAAAGTATTTTTAGAGCCTGAATCCTCACATATGTACCTTCATGCAGCAAGCAACCAGACTGGCAAAGTAATCCTGACAGCTGCCCTCCAGCCCATGAAAAATTAAGTTGCCGTAGTTCTCCACCTGGAAAGAAACACGAGACGAGGACAGAGCAGATGACACAAACCGCTGGGCTGCACTTCATACCAGACATTTCAAATATTCTTCACCATCACAAAGAAAACTGCCATCAAGTTCAACAACCAGTTATAAATCTCATGACTGATGATGACAGACTCCTAATAGACATTAACAGCTTAAGCTGCAGAGAACAGTGCGGCCTTCAGAAACGGTATTTTGAGTTCCTTCATCTCAGTCTCCTTTCATCTCCATCATGTGGCTTTTGCTTACCAGGCGGACAAAGTTTTGCAGCAGAGGCAGGGAGAGGAGAGATTCCAGAGCCAACTCATCAAAACATGACTCAGAGAGACCTGCCAAAGCAAACCATGATGACAGATTACTTTATGCTCCGTGTCAAACCTCACATTTGTCTGCAGTCACTGCTCTATAAGCTTTTTCAGACTACAAATGTTTAATGTAAGACCATTTCCTAACTTTTGAGGGTAAAGTTGACCTTCATCCTCTGTAAAATATCTGCAGCTGCTTTAAACTTTATTTATTCACTAGATTTAATGAAAGAAGCTTTGAAATGGGATCTAGATTTTCTCTAAACCTACAACTGTCAAAGTGGAAGACGACAACTTCAGCCTTTTAAGGTGCAACAAGATAAAAATGTTTGGAAAAAATGAGGAAAGACTGAATGAATGAATAACTATGCAGCATCCTCATAACATTAGACAGGCAGTTTTGGAATATTCTGAATTATTATTTTTGTGTGTGGTAACAGTTTTCACAATAAATCCATATTTAGAGTAAAAACTCCTGGTTTTCATCTGTTAGATCCAGATTTCTTTTACTTTGAAGTCAAAGACTATTCTGTTTCTTCTCTGGGTCTTCTCTGTAAAAAGTCATTTTCCAAATATGTTTGTTTCTGTTAACCTTGCTAGCTTTTTTGTAGCGGTCGCTATAAAAAAGTCGTGGATTGGTTTTTCGGCATGTGACCAGGCGATGTTGTGGAGGATCCAGAACATTTCCAAAATAAAACGCTCCTCTGAATCAGATAATGAATAAAACTGGCAGTCATGTTTTTTTCTCTGCGGCCCGGTACCAACCGTCCCACGGACCGGTACCGGTACTAACCCTTAAAAAGGACAGAAGCATGTCTGACGGCAAAAAGTGTGTGCTACATTTTAGCACTTCAGGAGTAACAGTAACACAGAATCCAACAATGCTGTCATTTGTGAAATAACCAGGAGCAGCTGAGCCGCCTGAAGCAGGAGGATGGCAGGCTGAAAATAACTGGTGTTTTTCCTAATCCTAGCTAAATGTCTTCTACACCTTTTCTTGATCAAACCTGCATATTATGTTTAGTACCATTTCAATTGAATCAGTGTTTAGTTTTTATTTAGTGCTGTTCTTTGAGTAGAATTTCGCATCATGACATTTTTGCTTTTAAAGGAAACGTTTTTGACTTGACAAGCGTTTGATCTGACTCCCAACTTAAAACACACGACTGTGTGTTGATCTAAACGTTTTACTATGATGGACCTCATAAATCGGTCCCTTTACTGCTCCTATACCCAAAACGGGTTCTACTAAATGTAGATTAAAGTTCTCCGGTTAGCTGAGCAGGTTCTCAGGAGGCCATGTTTGTACCTTTGAGGCAGATGCTGATGCGCTGGCTGAGAGGCTTTCTGACCAGATCCCACGGAGATAAAGGAGGTTCTTGACTGGGCAGCCATTCGGTGTCACCTAGAAGATAGCAGAGGAAAGAAAAGAAGAGGAAAAGACAGTCGTCACAAAGAACCGAGGATCAACAACACAAAACTCTGGTTCCACAAAAAACCAAAGAAGAAGAGCTGCAGATATCCGTCTTTTTGCTATTTTCCTACCAACTCCAGCAGACTTCTGTCCACCAATTCAGAACTCCAAAGGTTTTATAAAAGTAAAAGCATGAAACAGCAATGCTATTCCATCATGCTGCCAGGTTTGGATGACACACAGCTTTAATAAAAACAGGTTATGTAACAAACAGTACTAATATCCTTTTATTCACCCAACAAATATGTATGAATAAAGGGAGGGGTTTGAAAAGCAGAGTCAAATCCATCTACACACACAAAAATGCTCAATTACTCCATCAAATGAAAGGATTTTAAAGCTGTTTTGTCCTTTCTACAACTTTTAATGTAATTTTTGCATTAAAAGTGTTTAATTCAAGCCACTACTATATAAATAAAAATGTCATTCTTGACTCTAGACTACATTTTTTACTTTTGACAGGAAATTTGACCAAAGGAAAAAACATGCATTGGCATTGTAATTAAACAAAAAGCAAATGGTTGAACTGATTGAGTAGTTTGACAGACATTCATGTATGTAGAAGGAAGTTAGAAAGAAGTGCTCAGAATAGCTTCTGGTAGAAGCGGCAGCAAAAAGCAGAAATGGAAAATGGAAGAACCATGGTGGAAGGATGGAGGACATCCAGACATGTCAGCTCTGACGGTTTGAACA
The DNA here is from genome assembly GCA_037389245.1 of Oryzias sinensis. Classification (NCBI taxonomy): domain Eukaryota; kingdom Metazoa; phylum Chordata; class Actinopteri; order Beloniformes; family Adrianichthyidae; genus Oryzias; species Oryzias sinensis. The sequence goes on along the minus strand of CM074499.1, from coordinate 27,804,652 downwards.
TGACTTCCAAATACTCCAAATAGATCATAAAATGTTGGAGATTATGTTCAAGAATCAAACGTGTCTTTGGTTAAACAGAGTATTGGCTGTTTTTACTGTCAGCCTTTTAAACAAAATCTCTGTATATAAATGTACATTTGTTTTTACTCTTCAAAGGTCGCCACAGCAAATGACCCCCCACATGATTTGGTTTCAGTTGGACCAGACCGGGCTCTGCATTTAGCCGGACTTGGGACAGACACATTCAAATATGAAAGGGAAATAGTAAACCTGTGGTCTTGTTTGGTTTTGGACCAGTTCTTTAGATCAGAGAATTTACATACAGACGCTTTCACAAAAAAATTACAATGGTATGGAAAAGTGGATTCAGTTTCACGATTCCATTCAAAAAGTTAAACTTTCATAGAATAAAGATTCAGGCCCCACTGTCTGATTCATTTCAAGTATTTCTTCATTTTTACATACATTTGGATTCCAGCTGATAAAACCCAACAAACCAGGATTTCAATAAATGGGAAAACTGCAGAAATCCCCATCTATTTCTCAGTTTTTGCAGTAAGATAAAGACAGAGCTGATGATCACATCAAACGTATTTTCATAATGATCACATCAATTCTTCAATAGTCTGGGCAGAGACCAGGTCCTGCTGGAAGATGGAGTTTGCTTCTCCATCCAGATCCTCAGCAGAAGGAATCCTGAAGTCCTCTACAACCTTCTGCTAGACTGTTGCAGGGATTTAGGATTGAAGAAAGCAGAGTTTACCAACACCAGTGCTGGACATTACAGTCCAAATCCTGACTGACTGGAGATTTCACTCTGGACCTTCAGCAGCTTGGGTTCTGCTCCTCACCAGTCTTCCTCCAAACCCTTAGACCTTGATCCCTAAATGAAAGACACACTTTCCTTTCATCAGAACACAAGACCTTGGACAGCCAGCCTCCTTAGTTAGGAACTGTTGTGGCTTAACCAGACTATGGTAGATGATTAGTCGGTGAAACTCAGTTGAAAACATTCATGTCAGGAAAATTTAGGCAGATTTCTCCACAGTTTTTAAATTTTCTGAAAATCCTGTTTTTGTGAGTTTTATGACCTGGAATCCCAATTTATGTATATATCACCAAGAAATCAATGAAACAGTGGTCCCTGAATCTATACTCTACCAGGTTCATGTACAGTGCTTTGAGAAAGTATTCAGCCCCCTTGAACCTTTCAACCTTTTGCCACATTTCAGGCTTAAACAAAAATATGTAAAAATGTCATTAATTGTGAAGAATCAACAAGTTGGACACAATCATGAAGTGAAACCAAATTTATTGGTGGTTTTAAACTAGTTTTAACCCTTGTGCTATCCTAGGCACTTTACCATTGGGAGTGGGGTCATCTAGACCCACTAGACCGTGCTCTGGACCTTTTTTCTTCAATGATTTGTGATCTTCACTGGTGTCCATGGATTACATGAAATCTTTCCACCTTTATCCACCTTTGTCATGGTAGGGAGAACACGTCAAGGTAAGGGTGGGGTCATCTAAGATAGCACAAGGGTTATCAAATAAAAAACTGAAAAATTGGGTGCAAAATGATTCAGCCTATTTCCTTTCAGAGCAGCAAACTCTCTCCAGATGTTAAGTGAGGATCTCTGAATGATCCAATGTTGACCTAAATGACTAATGATGATAATAGAACCACCTGGATGTAGGGATGGGTATCGTTAAGGTTTTAACGATACTACTACTCTTATCGATACTGCTTATCGATCCGGTACTCTTATCGATACTTTTTGAGGACGAAAATAAATAAATAAATAACAAATTAAGAACATAAAGTGTTTTATTTCCTCACTATGCAACAACATTGTTTTTTTTAACAAAACATTTTACTTTATACATGAGAATGTTCCAGACAGGATGTTTATTTAATTATTTAATCTAATTGTTTTTATTATTTATGAGTGTGATGTTTCCTTTGATCTTTTGTCCATTTTCCACAACCTTGAATAGACTTTTCTGTCTGTCAAACACCAGAGTTAAGTTAAGTTAAATGATGGAAACAAATTCACTTTGATGCAGACTCCTTTCTATTTAGCCAACTCCATTTATTTTTATTTAAATCCAGTAAACCCAATAAATGATATTAATTTTACGGATGACAACTATCATTAGTTATTAATTATTATTAAGTATTAGGAAGCAGCTGATAGTTTGTCGCGGGTCTGGAATCATAAGCGGTGAGTCTAAGCCCCGCCTCTCTACCTGTTTGTTGTATGCTCCGCGTGCAACGCCCCCCCCCCCTCCCGCTGCCCCAGCCTGTTCTGCACAAACAGTGCAACATACGGTCATCGTAGTAGCAAGGTGACAGGATGGTAGGCAAACTTAATAATTTTTACACAGAAACGTTAGTTCTTAGTCTAGGGCGCTCACGTGTCCCCTACGAGATCGCCACTGACTGTGTGTGCGCTGCCTTGTCTTGTGTGCGTGCGCGCGCGGCGCGTGCTGTCTGAACAACAGCCCCGCCCCCCGTGCACACAAATAGACAGACAGAGCTCTCCGCTTCAACGAGAATACCGAAATTAATATCATCATTAATTAACGGAAAATTGACTGACTTGGTGAGTTAAATATGGCAGATAACACTTATATTTTGTGGGACACAAAAAAAGAAAAGAAAAAGTATCTTCTCCAGTACCGATAGCAGAACCGTTCAGGTCAGATCTTAACGATACTGCGGTCTTGAAGAATGCGGCCCCGGGGCTGGTCCAATACCGGGGCACGGTACCCATCCCTACCTGGATGTCATCACGTCTCTGTATAAATGCACCTGCTCTATGATTGACTCAGAGGAGTCTCGTTTAAAGTGGAGAGAGCATCATAAAGAACAAGGAACACACCAGGCAGGTCCCAGATGCTGTTGTGGAGAAGTTTAAAACCGGATTTGGAAATAGAAAGAGCTGTAAACATCCTAAGGAGCACTGTGTAAGCAATAATATTGAAATGGAAAGAGTATCAGACCACTGCAAATCTACAAAGACCCGGCCGTCCGTCTAAACTTTCAACTCAAACAAGGAGAAGACTGATCAGAGATGCAGCCAAAAGGCCCATGATGACTCTGGATGAACTGAAGTTTATATCTTTATGTTTGCAGCCTGACATGTGGCAAAAAGTTAAACAAGTTCAAGGGGGCCGAATAAGTGAAGTTTTATTTTGAAATGGTGTTCACAGGAAGTGCAGATGGATTACAAATCTACTCCTGTAAACCTGGAATCAGAGAAGAGGGTCAGAATTCTGCCAAGATGGTTATTGTGCATACGTACAGGCCACAATGGACCACAAAGCAGATATTATCACGATAAACAATGCCATTTTAAGAAAAAGGAAGTGAAAGCAGGAAAGCAGGAGGAATAAAAGACACAGGTCATCATGAAAAAAAAAGGAGAGAGAGATTTGCAGGTATTCTTGGAAGGGAAATGGGTGCATTGAAGGGGAATTCTGGCTATTTCTCACCAATAAGGACGGAAGCAAAACTGTGGAAACCAAGTCCCAATGGGGCATGCTGGTCCAACTCTCCTGCAGTCAGAGATTCTCCACAGATGATCTGCAGGTAGGAGGAGAAGATCCGGCTCAGAGCGGCTCTCAGGTCGTCCCATTGCATCCCCCGGTGGACAGTCATTTTTCCTAGAACAACATGGCCGCTGGATTCCTCCAGAGCTTCAAAAGGACATAGGGAGCCACTGCCTCCTCTGGGACTCTGAAGAAGCACCAGGACTCGATATGAATCTGCATGAGGGAAAAGGAAGAGACAAAGTCTTGGTACAACACATGCTGTGTTTTCCCCCCCCCCCTTGTGCTATCTTAGATGACCCCCCCCTTCCATTGACGTGTTCTCCCTACCATGACAAAGGTGGATAAAGGTGGAAAGATTTCATGTAATCCATGGACACCAGTGAAGATCACAAATCATTGAAGAAAAAAGGTTCAGAGCACTGTCTAGTGGGTCTAGATGACCCAACTCCCAATGGTAAAGTGCCTAGGTTACCCCTTGTGCTATCCTAGGCACTTCAACATTGGGAGTTGGGTCATCTAGACCAGTGTTTTTCAACCTTTTTTTTAGCCACGGCACACTTCAACCTTGACCAAAATTCCGCGGCACACCAGCATCCAAAAATATAAAAAAAGGAGAAAGTCAGTCTGTATTGATCCCTCTACAATCTCACATGCATTTTTGTGATAATTGTGGCAGAAAAAGCTGGAAGCTGCAGCTGTTTTTTCTAAAAGATGTAATAAAAGTTAAGTTAAAAGATTGAAAAACTGTTTGATTTGTGTTCGTTGTGGTTTTAAGGCGTTTAACAACGAAGACTCATTGTGCGCTGAGACGCTGTCACTTTAACCCAATGCATCATGGGAGATGTAGTGATGTCAGACAGACTCTCTTCTCTGAGCTTCATTGTTTTGTTCACTTGTTCCACGGTCTGACACCGGATTCTGTGGAAAGCTACAGCGGTATTTTTGTTGGAACTGAGAGACTTTACGAGCAGAATCAGAACAAGGAAGTGAAGACTTTAACCACTTCTGATTGGTCAGACTGATGACGTGTGATTAAGCCTCCAAGAATGATTGGTGGAGACAGTTAAAGGGGCGGGACTTTTCACAAAAAAAAAACAGCTAAAGCTGCGGCTACATCACGGTACCGTCATTCTTATCAAAATGTCTTTAATAGAATCAAATAAACACAAAGAAAAAAGTATTTTATGATCTTTTATATTCCTAACTATTCAGTGTTTTATCAGGGCCTGTTTGGATGAACAAAGAGCTGATATCCTGGAGATGGAAAATGTTTTTAGATCAGAGAAAGGGTCATTTCCCACGGCACACTGGTTGAAAAACACTCATCTAGACCCACTAGACCGTGCTCTGAACCTTTTTTCTTCAATGAATTGTGATCTTCACTGGTGTCCATGGATTACATGAAATCTTTCCATCTTTATCCACCTTTGTCACGGTAGGAAGAACACGTCGATGGTCATCTTGACCCTGTAGGATAGCACAAGGTTTAACAAATAAACCAAAAGAGTTATTCTGGTTTCCATATTAAAAAGCAGTTTGAAAGTTAGACTTGAGTGTGTTTCGAAAGCTTTGATTCAGAAAAGCCAAAACCAGCAACACAGCAACCGACTCCTAATCTGCTTTACCTGTGTTCCTCACAGGCATCATGATTGCATGCAAGTTTCCTGCACAGGGAGAGATTTCAGACATCACTGCTTGCTTCAAAAAGGTTTTAGTCATCGTGAAACACTTAGTGATGTCATATTCAGTGTTATGATGGTCTGTCAGCGTTTTTGTCTTTGTGCGACAAAATTCTCAGTTCAGGAAAAAACGAAATAACATACAACGTATCTGTCATCCATGTGAATGTAACTTACGCAGATTTTCAAGCAGATCTTTGCAGTCGTCAGTTGCTACATCATGAATTGTGCGGTTGCATGTATCTTTTCTCTCAATGTCTTGATCACTGTGGCTGCACAGCACCTCCAGACAGTCCTGGACACATTACCACACAAGGTCAGAACAACTCAAGGAGAAAAATACAGCAGGTAAAAGACAAGAAACAGTGTGAAGAATAACCATTGACTGTATATGGATATGGACTGAGTGGCCCCTACCCCTGGCTTTCCAAGCAGGAAGTACCTGCTGGCTCCAGGAAGCCAAAATCCCATAGACTTCTATGGAGAAATAAACAGCTGTTTCTAATTGTGTCGGTCAGACAAAACATTCTTGCTCTGATACCTTCCTTAACATGTTCTTGGAAATCCTCTTTTTTTCCACGATTTTTATCTTTCATTGCAGGTGATTAAAGTTATAAACTGACCAATCAGATGCCTGAGTAGAACCCAGAAGGAGCAGCAAAGCCAGAAAAGTAAAAGCACACATCCAAAACACTGGAAATCATAATAGTAAGGTAACGTAACGTCCGGCCAGAAGCCACAAGAGTCAGCGACGGCCTTTCCTGCTTCGGAACTTTTGATGAAGATTTAAACGGTTGCTGTAGCCCACAACCATGCCAGATACCACAGGGACAACCTCTCAACACACTGGTCACTGCACTAACATAAATACAGAGCAGTGCTGTATTTTTTTGGCTTTGCTGCTCCTTCTGGGTTCGACTCAGACAGAAACGGGCCAGAACAGCTGAAGACCACAGAATCCTGGTGGAGAAGAACTGATACAAAGTTCTCTTTGTGCTGGCACAAATATTACTTCATGATCTCACCTCGATGGTTCGAAATGGAGAGATTTTGTGTAGCTTGCTTCCAGTGGTAGGACTGTGAACTTCCAACAAGCTTACTCCTGATTGGTGAGAGCGGTTGCCATAGAACAGGTGTGTCTGCATGATTTCCAGATAGTCTTGCCCTACTCATGGCTGAATACATGGTTCAGGTGTGTCCAGCCAATTAGAACACGCCAGAGCAGGGTATGCTGGAAAACATGCAGGAATGCGGCCCTCAGTGCCCCCCTCTGCCATAGAAGCATTGACTTCGTATCGGGTAAAAATGGCAACTGAATGGAGCATTTTCTATGGGGGACTCAGTCCAGTTCTCTTATGCAGTCAATGACAATAACTGTTACTTGTGCATCATTATAAGCTTATTTTGATTGGATTTCAAATGGTTAATTTCAAGCAATCAAAGCAAGAATAATGCACAAAACAATACAATCAGCAGTTTTACATTCATACAAAGACGTATCAAACGTAGGATAATTAGATATTATATCAAAGATTGCTTGAAAGGAAGTGGAAGGAAGCAAATTTATATAATCCCACCACTGTTCTACCGTAACCATTTTCATTACACGATTTATTATGATCTGGTTCATAACATTTTATCAGACATCTATGCCTTACCAATACAGTTTCAGGTCATTATGAATACTTCAGTATCAATAAATCACATGACAAAGAGGAAGTACCATATAATTCTGTAAAATAGACAAAGCTCCATTTTGGAAATCATCATAGCACATGCAGATCAAGTATCAAAAATATATGCAGCTTATTTTTCATTAGAACAATCATGATTATTATTATTAGACATAACACTATTTCCAAAATCATCATAGCATATGCAGATCAAGTTTCAAAAGTTTAAAATATGTGCAGATTATCTTTTCATTAGAAAAATTATGAATCCCTTTTTGTGTTTAGGTATGTTTATGCATGCAAGGCCTTCAGTTGCTTTCTTGTCATATTTTCTGAAATGTGACAAATCTTGCATTTTACCAGAGAAAAAGCTGTGAGAAGTCAGAATGCTTCAAGTGTAATATAAATAAGAGGAAGCAGAATTAACTCCACAAAGGGCTTAGAAACTCTGCATCAGCGAGGGAACAGCATGCTAAATGTTTTTCTATTTTTACCTTCAGGCCCAGCACAGCAGCCATGTGTGCAGCGGTCCAGCCGTCCCTGTTGGCCTGGTTCAGCAGCGAAGCAGGAAGAGCCAGGAAATGGGGCGAGGCAGAAGGGTCGCTCGGATCTCTGTGGCAGAGGAGGAGACGCAGCACTTCTACGTGTCCGGAGCGCACGGCAGCGTGCAGGGGCGTGCAGCCATCCTTCAAACGCAAGCCCCGTCAGGATTACAAGTCACTTCTTTTGAATCCAAGTTAAACTAATATGTCTTCATGTTTAAATTTATGCCAATGAGAAGCAAGAAAACACACGTTTTTAGTTTACTATAAGAATTATAGTGTGAAGGCTCTAAAGCCCTCACACAACTGACATCCCGTTTTAACTCCCCTACACTTGTTTGGCAGATTAACTTCTTCATACATTGATCTACTCCTAATTTTCAGGATATTTTTTCTTTATATTAATGTCATTCAAGTCACAGACTGGCCAATCAGATGCCTCGGTAAAAGGATGTGGTGCTCGCTGGCCTCCACTTCAAACGTTTGATTGACAGATTCTCCTGAGCCACTTTCAGTGGAAGGCATTTGGACTTTGAACAAGCTTACTCCTGATTGGCGACACTAGCTGCAATAAAAACGTTGACTCAGATCGACTCAGACCAATCACTGTGGACTGGCTCCAAATGCCAGCGCTGGTATCCCAGAAAATGGAGACTGAATTGGCTAAACGTCGCTGGAGCTGGAGGTGAGGCGTTTTCTATGGGTGACGCTCTGTCCATCTCTATTTACAGTCTTCATGTTTCCCTCTTTTATCTGCAATAATCAGCCTTTGCAGAGAGAAAAACATGACAGATGAAACTTTCCTAACCCTAACTCTAAACCATTGTTCAGTTGGAACACATAAATAAAATACAAAACAATCCTAAAACAATACTTTCTGTTTATTATGTTGAAGCACAGTACGTATCGAGCGCTGCGTACTACAAAAAACTGGTTCCAGGTCTGTAAATACAGCCAGAATTCCTACATAAAGCATATAGGATTCTAAAGCAAACAATCCTCTTCTATGGATGTTAAAGGATTAAAAGTGTGACTTATGGTCCAAACCACAGTACTTGAATCTAGAGGAATGAAAACAGCCCACATCGTAGCTCAAAGGTGTGGACTTGACATTATTACTTATTTTCCTAGTTCACGTCTACAAAAGCTTTCAAAGATTTTTTTTAATGTTGAACAAATCTTTTTAAAAACAGTAAAGCAGAACAAATGTTTTAAAAAGGAATTTAATTCATTTACATTAAAAAGACATTCTATTGAACAATAATACCCAAAGCTAGTTTTTAGAATAATGTATTGAATGTAAGTTCATACTATGCTAGTTTATAGTATTTTGCATAAAACCTGAGCTCTGACTGAAGTTATTTAATGCTGGGCTTCTGCCCAAAGCACGCAACTCAAGCTAAGCACAGAGCAAAGCAGGTGGCTAAACTTAGAGTCTCACCACATCGTACCACAGCAACTTACACGCTCTTTTGGTTACCATGGAGACCAAGGAAGCCCAAACATCATTGAGTTTACACTAAGTAGATGCTCAAACTAGTTTTACACATAAAACATAGAGTGCACTACCAACAAATTGTAATCGAAAAGCATAAACTTTTGGAAATATTTGCCTCCGATTACTACATGTTGGCGAAATAAAAGTGTTACGATTTTTTAATGTAAAAATATGCCAAAAAAAATCTCAGACCGTTTTAAATACTTTTTCATTGATTGATTGAATGAATGAGAAGTTTTAGATACTGTTCAAAAAAAAAAGGAGGAGAAAAGCTGATGACCACAGGAAGTGACATGTTTTTGATTGTTTGGATAAATAACATTTAGCAGTTGTGCTCTTAACACTGCAGTAACGTCAGAGTCAGCCTTACCGTGGTAGTCAGTGAGCGGTCAGCTCCGGCGTCCAGCAAGGCTCGGGCGCAATCAAGCCATCCCGCCTCACAGGCCACAAAGAGGGAGGTCTGTCCGTCAGCAGCAACGGAGTCCACGGCAGCTCCTGCAGCCAGCAGCTCCTCCACACAGCTGGAGGGAGGGAGTAACGCCACAGGGAGGACAGCTCACTAAACCTCTCCTTTCTGGGTTTTGGGTATCTGACTGGGCTACTGTACTGCCCACATGGAACACAGAGAGAAGCAGCATGCATGCTTTGCATTTTGTGGTTGACTGCATCACGCCAGAGTGGGAAAGGACTAGCATGAGCGTAAATCAAAGGTTGCATTTACTTGTTTTTAGTAAAAGGAGTCAGTTTCTTGATTGCAGTATTGGGTAAATTAATTAAGTAATTGATTACTTTACTTTGGTTACTGGATGAAATTAAAATGACTTTACTCATTACTTATTTGAAAATTAATTCACTCCTCTTATTTCCACTCATTCAAATTCTCAAGGGAAAAACAGCACAAACAAGATCTTCTCGTCTTTCTTTTAACTCTATTTTTAAAGCAGTGACGTCATACAAAGTATGAAAAATGTCACAATGATAAATGACATCACTTGTGGTCTATGCCACCGCTTAAAGTGAGATGTTACGCCGAATGTCTATGACGCAGGGGTTGACATAGCCCAGAAATTTGCACTGGCCCACAGGGCCAGTAGTTTTTGAAACTTACTGGCCCTGCCTGAAAGTTACTGGCCCGACACCGCGCATAGCGGGACCCACCGCTCCGCAGGTGCTTGCAACTTTAGGGGGGTCCGGGGGCATGCCCCTCCGGAAACTTTTAATATGGTGCAATTTGGTGCATTCTGGTGACATCACTTATTTCTACACTTTTCAATGACTGAAAATAGACCATATCAAACTTAAATCTGCTCTAGTCTGTTTCAGATGTTTTGAAGAGAGCACTGCAGTGTAGTAGTAACACTAGTTCAGAAGTTTTCATGGTGCTTCTAACGGCAAATATCGCAATAAATCATAAACCTTAAATGTGTTAAAACAATCTAATGGCAGCTTCAACCATTTAACGAATCAAATAAATCCCTTAATGCATTTGACCAATCGGATGGACGCCTTCACATTGTTGACCAATCAGATGGAGCCCTGTTATGTTAGATGTTTGTAACCTATGTCAACGTGGGTCATTTGGAGTATAATTTTTAAACTGGGAATGGTTATTTGGTTATTTTGCTGTTTGTTTATATACCGCAAATTATATCGTTATCACAATTTTAATCTCTGATATCGCATATCGTGAGTTTTCCTCATATTGTGCAGGTCTAACTGAGATCATTCAGCTAACTAGAAATACTTACTGCTTACAGTGTTGTAAAGAAAAACAAAATTAAGTAGTTTAACATTCTACTGCATTTGAGTCTGAGATTCAGGTATTTGGAGTTGCCTTTGATTCTTTGACATTCAGCTTAAAGCTTAGTGGATACAGTTTCATCTTCAATGCATTCATTAAATATCTTGCTGTCCATACTACTAATTATACCCATTACTCCATCCAACATATCCCTATCTATTCCTGCCATGTCTTCCACATCTCTGACATGCTTCAGTCTCTCTTCAGTGACGGTGTCGGATTTATAATCAAATGTAATAATAACCCACTGGCTTGTTCCTTCGTTGTTGCTGTTTAACATTGTTTTGTATTGAATTGTTACATTCAATAAAGTTTGAAAAAAAAAAGTAGTGAGCGCGTGCCGCGTGGTGCTCGGCAGTGAAAGCCGAGCGCGCGCAGGCGGGAGAGAAGGAGAAGTGATCAAAGGTTTCCCATAGAAACCCTTGAAGTCTGAACACAGGACTAGCAGAAAAACTAAATTATGAAGACGAGGTAAATCTACACGTTTTCGCAAAATTTACTTAATTGAAAAAGGTGAAGAATATATAAACCGTTAGATATTTTAGTGGCCCGAGCGGACAAGTGAAAAGTAAAGTCTTGTGGTCCGCACTGCTCGAAAAACAGGACCGGGCCAGCGGACAAATGGCTATGTCGAGCCCTGTGACGTTAGATTCCTTCTATCAGATCTGAAACTCAGTCAATCAAATATCTCCAGCAGTTTCCTTCTCCACAAATGTAAAAAAGCCATTCAGACTGGAGGGGGCACGGTGCTAGAAGCAGATGAAATGTTTACAGGAAAGGCTCAAATCTGAAAAACAACTACTTACAAATCAACTTAGCTTTTTCCCTTTAAACACATTTAAAGTGTTACAACACAAAACAGAACAACCACAAGACAAAATAGAAATTAAAATGTACAAAACAAAAAGAAAAAGCTAACAAAAAGTTTCAATTAATTATAGTAAAGGTTTAAAAAGGTTTCTGCTTTCAGTCCGTAATGATCCTGTTTTGGAGAAGGTTCTCTCAGTTCCCAGGTTGGTTCTGGAGCTAATTCTAGATACAATAATAAATAGAAATAAATAGAAAAGTAAAAACGCTTCTTTTTCCTGCTGTCACTCATTTCTTTCACCTTTCTGTGTGGATGTTGATTGTTGATGTTGCATCTGTCTCTGTCCTTCCTGCACAGATCTGTGCTGGTGCAAGCGTTGCAAACTACGCCCCCCCCAATCATTATGTTACTCTGTTACCGTCAAAGGTAATTAGATTACAGTAATTCATTACTTTATAATCCATTACCCCAACACTGCTTGATTGTACTTATTTGTTTTTTAGTGCTAAGCATCTCAGTCTAGTTTGATTAAATGTTAAAAACTATCAACCACACACAGACCTTTAACATGAACACATTGAACTAAATCACAACAAGAACAAAAAGAAGACATCTTCATAGTAAGGCCCAAACTACATGGCTGCTCAGGCATAGACATTTGATCTGACTGAACCATAAAACTTCCCAGTTATATCAGCCTCTGTTGGTGTTATAAGGCTGATTACCAGGAGGCAGAGTCATGAGCCTTGTCCACTCAGAAAACAACCACACAGGGACCAACTGCTATCATACAGTGAGCTGCATGTGGGATTGTTTGGGCATAGCTCCTGGTGATGTTAGTGGGGGTTATTTCCAGGGGTCTTGTGGATTTCCCGTCCTAAATATAACCCAGATGTTACGAAACCGCACATTCACCAGCAGCAACTGGCTGTCAGTCCTTCTGGTGAGTGTGCTAACAACTGAGGCTGACCTGCTGTGGACTTCTGCAGAAAGATCAATGTGGGAGGTCAGCTGTGTCACAGGCTGCAGTCTAGCTGCAAATGTTTTACACTAAATTATTCTAGGAGAGTCTTAACAAGTTACAAAAGTTATATATAACTAATTCAACTGTGTCATTCATTGGTTTACTTAGCTTTATCAACTTATGAAACAAAGGTGGCAGACTGTCAACTTCATGTGCTTCCTATAACACTTTAAGACCATAGACCCATATAAGATTGACAGGTTATTATTTCAATTTCACATAGTGAGTATGAAGCCTTCATTGGGACTGACATGGAGACTACTGTAGAGTTTACTACAGACAACTCAATCGCTTCCCAGAAATGATAATTGGGTGGCAGAAAGCAAAGTCTAAAACTGTGTTGGTCCACTCATATAAGCTATTTTCTTTTGCTCATTCGGGACCGGGTCACAGGGGCAGCAGTCTAAGCTTCCTCCAGCACCTCTGGGGGGATCCCGCGGCCTGGGAACGCCGCGGGATCCCGGATGCCTCCAGGACAGATGGCTGAGCCACCTCAACTGGCTCCTCTCCATGTGGAGAAGTGGTTCTACTCCCATCTCTGTCCGAGTGACCGAGGTCCTCACCCTATCTCTAACGGATAAGAGGTCCCCTTATATACCAATCAAAAAGCCACAATGCTACATAAGAGCAGATTTGAGCTATAACCCCCCAAGGTTTCCTAAACTACAAAAAAAATCAGAAGATTCAGAAAACAGAATGTTTTTTTAAGGGTTAGACATTTGAATTTGGGAGTTTATGGAGCATTGGTCTCTTCTGACTCCGGTTGTCATTTGAGGAAATGCAACATTTGATTCTCCGCAGTTTGCAGCATAATCAGGAACGGAACGAAAGAACGTGTTGAAGACACGACAGCAGTATTTAACAACAGAGTGTTCGCCTCAACAGAACTTTCCTTAATGAGTTCCCTCAACTAAATCTGCTAAAGGAATTTCATCTGCAATGATCTGGAACAAAGACTGGTGGTATCGGCACCACAGAGCCAAAGGTCACATGCTTAAGCCTTGGTTATATGTACTACAGCCCTGCGCGGGACTATTTTCTTCATCCCGCTCCCGCCCGCTCCCGCTGAATTTTTGACCAATCCCGCCCGCTCCCGCAACGTATGCGTTACACTCCCGCCCGCTCCCGCAATATGTATGTCCACTCCCGCCCGCACCCGCAAAACTCATAGAATTTAGTCCCGCACAGTAATAGAGATGCATTGATTTTGTATCGTCCCCCGTCCCGCAGGAAAAAAACACGTATTTTTATTGATATTATTAAAGAGATTCATGTCCCTCCTCCAGCCTCATCTTTTCATGCATTCCTCTTTTGTGTAATTTGCAACTTAATTATTAAATATATTTTCACAAATCCTGTTCGGTTAAAAGTGTGCGCGCGCAGACAGACGGCCTGAAGCGCGCTCTTAGTAAGAGGCGGGGCAGGGCGCACCCCCAACATCAGGTTACATGACAGAGCCCATTGGGCGTCTCTACTTGGTGCTTTCAAGGAGCTTCAGTACATAAGAATCCAACAGCCGCTCAGCCTAACGTAGTCCGCTAATATATATTCATGAGATAGTCATGCCAGCACTGATCCCGCGGGGTTTTTTTCTGCCGCCCGCTCCCGCCCGCAGCACAGTCCAAACCGCCCAATCCCGCGAGATTTGGGTTGGGTCCCGCGGGACCCGGCGGGACCCGATCCCAATGCAGCCCTCTAATATGTACCCCCTACGGGTGCTGCAGCTTTTTGGGTCATCCAGGCCTGTAGAGGGTAGCAGAGAGGATTGGTTGGTCGATGTCCCCTAAATTGGCCGTTGACGATGTTTGCAGTCAACCATCGGGATGGACGATGGTTGACTGCAAACAACCATCGTGGGGGGGGGGGTATTTTTGTTATTACATAAATATTATTCATTATTTTACTTTATTACTTTATTTATTTTATTTCCCAAATAATGACTCATCCGCGATGATCCAGTCTAAACTGAGGGAAGTGACTTTAAAAAAATAAAATAAACAAAATAGAGAAGAAGTGGTCCGGTCCTGCGTTTGATTAGACCAGTGGAGCCAGCGACCGTGTCTCTAGCAGAGCAGACGGACTTAAAGTTTTGTGTTTTAGGGGAAGTAAGGATGCTTCGTTACGTGTGGGAGACTTAGGACTGTGATCCGTCCCGCAGCTCTACGTGAAAGAGCAACCGGAATTTAGGAGAAGCAGGTCTCCCGGTAAAAGTGTGTGTCGGGGCAGAGCTCGGAGCGCTAGCTAACGCAGTGTCTAAGCTTCGAAGCAGAAAGGCCGCTCAGTCCTTAGAAACCGTTGAAACAATCACGTGGATTTGTGTTTCCAGTCGTGTCCAGACAAAATAAAGGCTGATGTTATTCCCACATATTTACGTGCAGCCAGGATGCAGATTGCAGCGTTTCACGCATGGATTAATGTTCATGCTAATGTTGTTAGCCCATGTTAGCATACTGCTAATCCTGGCTTCCTGCTCCGTTTTTCAACAGACAAAGCACTGACCACATGGATTAAAATTGAAATAATGAGCGAAGAGGGGCTTCATAATAACCGTGATTAATAAAAGCACGTTTTGGAGATCATCTTGTCTAATACCGAGCTGACGTATCTATGTATGTAGCCACTCTGCGGAACTAAGTTTCGCTTCCGGTTTTTAAAAACACTATTGCGCATGTGCGAATGATTTATTCCGACCCAAAGTGTGACCCATGTGAATGTTTTTATAATCTGAAAGAGTTTTGTTTCTGGGCCCATCTACATGGTTGGATTCTAATCCAACCAATAATCCTTATCAAGATATTTTGCACATGTAACCCCGTCTTATGGTGTGACTCGCAGTGTGACGGGGGCGTGGCATCACGATGGTGTCTCTCCATCAGGATGTCAGTCACCCATCACGATGGACGATGCCATCGGCACAGCCCTAGTAGAGAGGATTGGTTGTATCATAAGCTGAGCGCAAATGTGTCTTGCAGTTACGTTACCTCAGGGGATGCCATGAGCATGAAACGTACCATTGTTATGTGTGTGGTAAGTGTATCGTGAAGTATTTGGAAGGATAATGTGAGCAGGGCTTGGATATCTGGAATCATGCAGACACACCAGCCCTCGAGTTGCACATCCCTGCTCTAGCTCTAAGTACTGGCCCCATACCGACTGTAAATGCTGAACCAACAGGGTGTACAGGTGATATGTAAGTGTTCGCAGGACATCAGCAGGATGTCAACACAATATACACTCTGATTGTCTAATTTCCTCATTTCTAACATGAACAGGCGCCTTGCACAGCGCAGGGATCAGCAAGGTTGAAAAGATAGAAAAATCTGCATGACGTGTCTACATCTCTCCTACTTCCCCCTTACTATAGTGTCCTCAACGACCGGTCGCCCACAGAATGCCCATAGAAAAATGCCTATGAACATTTTCGCTCTACAGGTTCACCAAGCGCTCTACGACCTTGATGTTTTGTGCGGGCTACCTGCGTGCCCCGTACAGGTTTGCCCAGTTTTCACCTGCAAGGAAAGTTTTACCATAAGCATTTGACTATTGACTTTGCTTGTTCTGCACCTCATCTCTAAGTTTCTGCTGGATGTGTTCATGCTAACAACACCTGCAATCATTAAATTCCATTAAAAAGGGTTCTATCATTTTAAGAGAACATTTTTGTTGGCAAAAAACAAACAAAGCCAACTGAAAAATGTCTTTTAAAAATAAACTTAAAACTTAGAATGAAATCGTCAGTGAGCTCACCATGTGTGTCCATTGGCAGCAGCAAAGTGTAAAGGTGTGAATCCATTTTCATGTGAAATATTAGGAGAAGATCCTGACGACAGCAGCAGCTTCACACACTCTGAAGGAGAAACAAACAGAGACAGATGAAGGAGAGCGAGTCTACGGCAGCCGTTCTGCTCAGTCCATGGACTCTACATGCAGAGAGGATGACAATCAAGTAATGCAGCTCAAACTATCTCATAAACAAACCACTGCAAATCCTGCTGAGAATTTACACAAATTCTTAAAAACATGAAGATATTTGCAGAATGCAACATTTATAAAATGGTGTCTTATTTAGATTGGAACATGGACCCATAACATTTAATTGAACCAGCAGCAGCAACAATGGAAGGAACAGTGGTACACTTTCCTAAAATTCATTCATCTCTTCCGTCTCCATTTTCACTCTTGCGCTCTCTTGCTGCAGATTTAAAGTGAGTCATCGGGTTATAGGAAATGTCAGAAAATGAACAGCCGCCTAAAGCCAGCTCTGAGACAACTATGGACCAAAAGTCAACCCCGTTAAAGAGGAACAACTTCTGCAGAAAAAGGGAAATCGATATAAAAGGCATAAATGTGAAGCCATACATAGATGACAGCCGTCTTTCATGACGTGAAAGTGTCTTTCAGATGTCATCACATAAATCACACCCTCTTCAGTTCCAATAGTTTATTAAGCAAACCTCGAGACCATCATTGGTTAGCTTTGTTTTTCATTTTTATTGATATTCATTTAGATATTTGTTCACTCTATGCCTCAGCTTCAAAAACATACACGTCCAAAAGCATTCAAAGATAAGAAGCAGTTTATAGGCTTTCATGAATAAAACATCAGTCAGGGTAAAAACAGCTCACTGGGTTCCTCCAACTGTGAATGGCTCACACACCAAATGTGACACAATCTTCAAGACCCACCCCCATAAAAAGTGTTTTTAACATGTTCTTGTGGCTTTTTTCTGGTGATAGAGGATGCATTTGAACAATATTAAGCTAAAAATTGCATTTCTGAGTATTTTAGGAGCAGAGGTAAAAATAAAAGAGCATTTTTTTAACAGAAAACATGCTGAGCTGGCCACAAGGTCCCTGCTTCGAGATCTCAGCAATGAAGAGGGGAAGAGGGGGCGCGGCCTAAACCAGCCCACACGATCCTGCCCACAACGCAGAGGCTATTTTCTAATGAACTACTGCCGATCTGCAGAAACTATGTTCTAGAAAACAACTCCAGCGGTGTGATTTAGTCAAAAACAGCATAATCCTAATTAAAAGAAAAGATGTACGGAGTGGGACAGCTTAAAAATTTTGACTTTAAAAATGTCTTCCAATCATAAATGTTTTAAAATAAATGACCCACGTGGAATCAAACTTACCCTTGTGTCCATTACAGGCAGCAACACACAAAGCAGAGTTTTGGTTCATGTTGAAGTGGTCTTCAAGGGTAAGATGATCTGGCTTGTTGTCCATACCAGCGCTAGAGGTGATGATGGTGGATGAGGTGGTGGTGGTGGTGATGTTGGTGGTCGAGTCTGGTTGGTTAAGCAGCATTGACAATAAAGTGACATTTCCCTGGGAAGCAGCTTGGAGAAGCAGAGAAAGCCCGCTGTCCAGGGCAGCAGGCCCACTGCCACTAAGAGGGGGGACTACGGAGGGCCACCAGCCTGCAGGGGGAAGGAGGAGCAGCAGCAGCAAAGGTTACACTCGGAGGTGGAAGACTAGCAGTGAGAGGATGCATTGGAAAGCAAGTTTTACTAGATGGAGAAAGAGACACAGAATGAATCTTTATTCCACACCTGCAGTTGGGACAGTTTTGGTCTTACACACAAGCAGAGCATAGTTAGCTGGAAAGCTGACTGTAGTATTTGTCAAAAAGACAAAGTACATAAACTCCAGCAAACTGTGTGGAAAGACAAAACTATCCAGTCAAACTTTATTTCATGCATTGCAAATTGGCCAATTACTTTGAACACTAACTCTACAAAAAGCCTTTAATTTAGAACAGCTATAAGAATGGAATGGAGAAAAGTATCTCAGTATCTCTATGGTGTTTGAGTGAGTACAAATTAAGGTGGAGAGAAAACTCCAGAGTAAGATACAGATTCAGATTAGCTCCTGTTACCAATTATCAGAGATGCTCCAAATTTTCAGCCACCTAATTTATTCGGCCGAATATTGCAAAAGTCCCATTTGGTCTTCAGTGGGAGCGAGTTTAAGACCAAATAATGACATATGACCCAATGATGCAAGTTTGGTTAATCATCACGCATCGATGATCTAGCACCTTCTTCAAAATGTCAGCAGGTATTGTGGATTCATCCTTCATCCTACTTTAACGAGGATTGCATAATCCTCTCCTCTGGATCCAACTTTCCCTTCCTTCTGTCACCATCTTCAGTAGCAAGATGGAGTGAGCAGTTCCTGCTTCACTAGTATACTTACCTTACAAAGTTACTCTACTGTCAGCCTTAGACTCCCTGTATCTCGTCCACATGAAGCTTTGGTGCAATTTCAATATGAAAGATCTACCTCACTTCCAGGTGAGCTGCGTTTCTTATTAATAGCCAAGTTCCCTTTTCTTCAAAGTCAATCACACTCCTATTCCTGCTTTTAGTTTCATGAACGTTTATCTCTTACATTCCAGTCCATCTTCCACCTGGACCAATGCTTAGACTAGCCTTCAACCATCGTCAGCGTCTAGGTTCTGTGGTTTATCCATCTATGGTCCGAGCTTCTCCCACCAGCATGCAGGACGTCATGCGCCCAGAGCCTAACCGCCATAGACTATGGACTTATTTCACACAGATTTTTGTATCACAAATATATCTTTATTATTCACATTCCTTAGATCTCTCCTAATTGAAATGTTTTATTGAGAATCACCAAGAACTGATTCATCTTTTTTAGTCCACCTATGGAAATACTTTGTTGTTTCCTGTTCCTCTGAAGGAGCGAGAAGTTGTCTAATCCCTGGTACAGTCCTACTTACTGCCATCATCATTACAAGAAAATACCTGTATCAGAATTGTTCCTGGTTTGTCTGTTCATCACTACTGTTCTGTAGCTACAGTTTCTACAGCTTTCCTTGTGTTGTGAATGTAAGATATTAAGTCATGAGCTCAGACAGTTTAGTCAAGCACACCAACTATGGTTGATGGAGCCATGGAATTATGTTAAATGAACTGAACATCGGCCCACCCACCACAGTTGGAGTGGTCCCCCCAAAAAACCTTTCAGAGGCAAATATCTTTATTCTTAGTTGCTGCAACTCGGCTTATTAAATCTCGAGCTGGTAGGAAATTGACAGAACGGTCCTCCCAATTTTCAAAATAAAATACCTGGCTCTCACTCAATTCAATGAAATTATTACAACTTCATCCAAAAGAGAAGGTTACAGGAAAACCAGTTAGTGGTTTCAAATTAGTTTAACAATAAAAAACAAGAGTTGTACTTGATTCTTTGAAAAACTGGTCCAAACAGGTAAGGAAAACCATTTTGGTTATGGTTTTCATTTATCTTACAAATCACTGCATATGTCTTTGTGTCGATGTTTCTTTCCTTAAATGGTTTGGTTCTGTAGGCAGAACTGAGAGTGTGTCTGAAGAAAGCTGTGGTTTCCAGAAGGTTGTGGTGCGACCACTGACAGTGGCCTTGTGGAAGAGTGTCTGCCCCGAGACTAGAGTTCAAGTCCATAGTTGAATAATACCAAAGATTTTAAAAATAGGACCCAATGCCGCGCTGCTTGACACTCAGTATTAAGAAGTTGGATTGGAGGATTAAACCACAGTGCAGCTTTGTCTGCAGCACACCACTACCCCAGG
Source organism: Oryzias sinensis (assembly GCA_037389245.1). NCBI lineage: Eukaryota > Metazoa > Chordata > Actinopteri > Beloniformes > Adrianichthyidae > Oryzias > Oryzias sinensis. Next base: position 27,784,486 of record CM074499.1, on the reverse strand, counting down.
TTATTAGTTAAAGTTATTTATCGCACACCCAGGTGTGTGATAACTAACTTTAACTACAACTTTAATGGAACCTGGCTACCACACTAGCAAGTAAGGATCAATTGAAGTATAATTCAAAGTTTGTTAAAGGAAAAAAAATGTAATTACGTTTCATTATTTTCAGGGTTTTACCTCCACAAATGAGTTGTATTGTATTTGTATACATAACATTCTGAATATTACTGCATTTCTAACTTGGCAAAAAAGTTCATTGTTTAAAGTCTCTGCTGGATGATATTAGAATAAACTGGAATCATCATTAGAGAGTAAAAGTTCATTTGAGCAAGTAAACACAAAAAATATGATATTTCCACATCAACAAAACAATTGTAATGAATTTAAAGTGTTGCCAAGAATAAATGGTTAATAGTATAAGGTAATGAAAGGTGACGCGGGAAGGAGTGCAGGAAAAGGAAGGTAATTTATGACATGCTGCATGGTATGGAAGAGGGAGGAAAGTGAGGAAGCAACCTCTGGCATCAGCTTCAGAAAGGACAGCAGATCCTGGCAGTAGGACCGTAGAAGCACTGCAGCTCTTTTCTCTGGCTCAGTTCAACAGGACCATTAGCTGACCCCAATATTCTCCTTGATGTTTGCGACATGTCAGTAAAAAAAAAAAGTCTGACTTGACAACATGGAACATGAGGCCCAAAAGTGGGCTTATTAGGAGGAAAAAAAAGAAAAAGAAGTTGAGACAGAATGCAGGGAGCAACATCACATCTCATTTGGAGCAATTTGGAGTGGAAGAATAGAATCAGTGATGGAGAATTATTTGACCTTGTGCTTTCTGCTTTGTAGTCATTTGGTAAAACCCTGTTTTGCTGCCAACTTAAATTTGCTTTTGTAAGCTAGGCTTAGCTCAAAAAGAAAAGGCAAAGAAAAGTGGGAAAGTCAAGAATCAGACGTATAGAGAGCAAGAGGAAGCCCAATTACCTGATGCTGTTGCCAGGAGGCTGCCTGCTGAGGAACAAGGACTATGGGTGGATGGAGCACTAATGGAGGAGAAGGTGGGGGGAGGGTTTATGGACAAGGGGCAACTAACTACAGTGGTAGGACTGATGACTGGCGGACATTGTGCACATGCTGCTGATGGCTGCGGCGGGCCCCAATCGGGCCCAAGAGAATGGGAAGCAGGGCAGGCACCCACCTGAGAAGCTGTCAGGGCTGGTACCAGGTCCAGGGCAGGTTTGGGTGGCAGCTGGGGTGTGGCTGGTTTTAGCACAGCCCCAGGGGAACGGCTGCTGTCCCCCACCACCTTGATGGGTGGATGAGGAGGAGAGGGGGTCTGGCTAAGCCCTGGCTTTTTGGGAGGTATAGGGGGAGGGTTTCCTCTGTCGATCCTGGTAACTGTGGGCGACTTCAGGCCAATTGGATGGTTCAGGCGCCCAGGAAAAGATCCTCCCTCTGAGGCAGAGTGGGGCAGCCCTGGACGCAGTGGGACAGGCCCTGCTGCAGGGGGGCTTGTGAAGCGTGACAGGACCTGTGTGACAGTGTGGCGGGCTTGCTGCCTAGCGGCAAAGTTGTCACGGTTAGTGGGAGAGAGGTCACGAGCTGGAGGACTCTGGGATGAGGTGCCATTCTGATCCTGATCCTGAAACTTGTATCGGGCTGCCTGAACACGGGGGCTGACCCCAGAGGGTAAACCATGGGAGGCTTGTCCCTCAGTGCCGTTTTCTGTCTGTGCTTGTCCTGCCGCGCTACTATGGACGATTCCCCGGCCAGTCGTCTTTGGCAAGCTCAGCCCCACGTAGTTGGCGGGTGTTGGCTTGACAGGTATGGCCAGTGGGGTCTTTTTAGGACCCTCAATCTCAATAGGGGGCTGGTCTGTTTGGCAAGACGCTGTCTGAGAGCTAATAGGCTCCGTGGCAACAGAGACAGATGTCAGAACTTTAGGTTTCGGTGGACTACTGGTGGCAGCAGCAGCAGTTTCCACTTCAGCTGGAGCTGGACTGCCATCCTTTCCATTGCCCCCTTCAGTTCTGAGCTGCTCCACCTGCTGCCGGAGGCTCTGGCTCTCAACCTCCTCTCGACTCAGCCTTGCACGCAACTGCTCACGCTCTGTGTCAAACTCGGACAACTGCTTTTCCATTTTAGCCTCCATCTGTTGGCTCTTCTGGCGCTCATTGTTCAGCTCCTCCTGCAGTTTGCCCGAGGCGCGACTCTCCTCATCCAGGCGAGCCTGGAGCTCATCGAAGCGCTGTGACTCCTCTACCACTCGTGTGGCAAGCTGCTTACACTCACGCACCAACATCATGACTATGTTCTTGTTTTTCTCACGCTCATCCTTCAGCTGTGCTGTCAGCTTGCGGTGCTCCTGTTCTAGACTCTGAAGCTGCAGCTTCTCCATCTCCAGCTAGAAACACAGACAAAGGCATTGTTGGTAAATGTAGTACTGGATAAATACACAAAAGCCAGATCTTAAACTGAAACGTAGACATTATTGGGGAAATATAGTGCAACCCAGTATGTGCAAACAACGTATTACAGATTTTTGAGATTCCTTGACACTACAAATTGACAAAAATGTATTTTCTGTAAAAGCTTTTGGTCGCGTGTTTTGGGCAGCTGTAGCACAAGAGGTTGAGTTTGCCAATCCATTAGCCGGTGGTTCAATCTCAGACGGCGACAGTTGATGGGTCCTTGGGCAAGACACAGCTTCATTAGTATGTATGCAAAAGGCAAACTGTGAAAGTTTAAGACAAACATCTGATGAATAACAAAGCATCAATGATATGATGGACTGATGCACCAAAGTTATCAGGCTTCTGTGATCAGTGTGACAAAGAGGCTCATGTTGCACTCATTCATCTCCAGTCCAATCTATATCAGTTTATGGTCGTTTGATATGCTTCACTGTTTTTCTTGAACTATAAATAGCTCTGGACTATAAGTCGCAGCACCCAAAAAATTCATAATTAAGACCAAATCATATAAAAAGAAGTGCTTTTGGGAGACATTTATTTAACAAAATACAGGACCAGGAACAGAGTTATCATCTTGAAAGGGAAAATCATAATAACAGAGTAGATAACAATAATAGACTGAATATATGCACGCCTCACCACTGTAACACAGCTGTTTTATTTTCATGAAACATGGGAGGAATCTAGTAAATTAGTACAACATATTCAAAATTCCATAGCATAAAGAAGCTGCTACAAGTCAACTAAAGTCTTTATATCACTTTTTCTCATGAAATCCATTGAATTCTTCATCCTCTGTGTCACTTTGGAACAATTCGGCCACGCTCTGTGTAAGACTGAGCAGCGCTGATTCTTCTGCGTTGCTGTCACTAACGAATACTGCTACACACACCTACAGTGCGCTCTAGCACTTCTTTTTTTGGGGAGTTCTAAATCACATATAAGACGCACCCACGGCCAAACTGCGAAGAAAATGCTACTTATTGTCAGAAAAATGCGGTATTCAAGTAAATGTATACGTCTGTTTTTGTATACATAATAATGGCAAGGCAAGGCAAGTTTATTTGTATAGCACAATTCGTACACAAAGTAATTCAAGGTGCTTCACAAAACAGAAAAATGCATTAAAATCACAATACATCATAGAAATAATCAACGTAAAATTTACTTTAAAAGAAAAGAAAAAAATTGAAAATTGATTTAAAAATAAAGGAAGGAAAGGAAAGAAAAGTGCAGATTGGACCTTTTAGTCATATACACGGCTAAACAGAAATGTTTTCAGTCTAGATTTGAACATGAACACAGAAGAGGCCTGTCTTACGCCTTCAGGGAGGCTGTTCCAGATTTTAGCTGCAGAATATTGAAACGCTGATTCCCCTTGTTTAGTTCTGACTCTGGGAATCAACAGGAGGCCGGCCCCTGAGGTCCTCAGAGTACGAGATGGTTCATATGGCACTAACATGTCAGAGATGTACTTTGGTGCTCGGCCATGGAGAGACTTGTACACAAGCAGAGCTGCTTTGAAGTCTATTCTTTGAGGTACAGGGAGCCAGTGCAGAGACCTGAGCACAGGACTAATGTGATCATACTTCCTGGTTCTGGTCAGGACTCCAGCAGCAGCATTCTGGATGTACTGAAGCTGTTTTACAGCTCGTTTGGAGAGGCCGGTGAGCAGGCCGTTACAGTAGTCTAACCTACTGGAGACAAATGCATGGATAAGTATCTCCAGGTCTCGCTTTGAGATTATGTTTTTGATTTTGGCAATGTTTTTCAGATGGTAAAATGCCGCTGATGTTACTGACTTGATATGGCTGTTAAAGTTCAGGTCAGAGTCCATGATTACCCCTAGGTGTCTGACTTGATTTGAGGGTTTAAGAGACAGAGAATGAAGGTAGCTGCTGACACTTTCTCTTTGTTTCTGTGGGCCAAAAACAATAACTTCTGTCTTGTTTGAGTTTAGCTGGAGAAAGTTGTTCTGCATCCACGCACTGATCTGTTGGAGGCAGTGGCTGAGTGAATCCACTGGCCTGTCAATTATTATAATTGACATCCAAAGTCTTACATCCCAGATGCCATAAATACCTGGAAAGACAAAAGGTCATTTAAAAGGTATAATTGTTTTTTTAATTATTTTATTATAGTGCCATGAATGGTTTTTGAATGTCACTTCTAAAGCACAAAATCCTACACCTGTTTAAATAACAGGCAAATACGCAAGTTATTTGAGTAAGCCTTCTTTTTTTTTTTACACAGTGACATGTGTTGATAATACACATGGCTCTGTAAAATAGTGGCTTAGGGGAAGAGTCCAGCTCCTGAGCTCAGCGAGACGGTCTCTGCATACGATAAAATTTCCATGACTCGTCACAGCTCTGACTCCTATATTTGGGGCATTAAGTATTTTTAGCTGGGAGCTGGTTAAACAGAGGGTAACAGGGCTCAACTGTGGCTCTTCACCCAATTGAGAAGACTCTGCTGCTCTGACAAGCACCAGAAAAAAGAGAGAGGACATCCTGCTGTCCCATCTCAAAGTGTAACAGCCTGTGATGTTTCATTCCACGCCCCTACTCGCACACCTCCAAACTAAAAAGGAGCACACATCATCACCAGCTGATAGTGACAAGAAGTGTGAGGATTTAATCAAAGGCAGCACACCAAGGGAACAGCAGTTGTTACTTTAAAGAAGCTGCTACTACTCGCTCCTAATTGGGTGAGGATTTCTGCTCCCCTTGGTGCAAATTTAGAGAGACTGTGAAAGTGTTGACACAGTGAGCCACGGCTCACTGTGTCAACACTTTCCCATGGTGCATTGAGAAACCAGGCAAGATTGGCACAAATTTAAAACAAGGTTACCTGGGCCTTCTTTATTATGTAACCACTGTCATGATGTCATCTGTCACTGGTGGTGTGTTCAGCAGAGTGTGCTCATAAAAAGCTGTCCTGCAGCACCAAGGTGTCCCAAAGCTACATGTGAATTCTTTTGTTAAAAGGCCCACTCAGATAGAAAATGGTGTTTTGGATGTTTTTAACATTTTCTCATTATGGAGACATGTAGGAAGAAAATTTAGCTCAAATATAAAAGAACAAATAGCAAAACAATAAATTATATATATATAATTTCCATGTAACTGCAACAGTTTAATTTAAATTAGAGCCAACATAATTTAAATTATTCTCAAAATGACCCTCATCTACGTTGGAGAAGAGCATCGATAATAAAAGGGCTCCATCCGATTGGTCGACAACGTGAAGGTGTGTATCCGATTGGTCAAATCAATACAGGGATTTATTTGACTAATTAAATACTTCAAGCTGCTATTAGATTGTTTTGGCACATTTAAGGTCACCATTTATCGCACTTTTCACAACATGCGAATAGCACTGCTTGATATCGCAATGACGACAAATTTGCAATTTATTGTGAAGCCCTACTTTCTAAGTATTTCTTTATTTAAATCATTGTGAATCAGAAGGAAATGTAAAAATGATGTTAGAATAAAAATCTTATTTGTGACATAAAAAAATTCGCTGGTAGGGCTACAGTCTCCCTGCTCTGCTCCATTCTGATCATCCACTGTCAGACCAATAGATCCATGAACGTCTCTGTTTTCCTGGTCTGAGCTGGAATCTGGATCAGAACTGGACGGATGGATAGCTCTGATATCGCTCATTGTGTACTTGATTCACAATCCTGAAGCGGATTTACAAAAAGGACTGTGGCAAACCTTCTGAGGCACTGAAGAACTTTATGAGTTGACATTAGCAGAGAGGACGGCGATGTATTACGCCAGCACTCACATTCAAAATGTGCTGCTGCACACTTTACCTCATGGAAAATTCAATAGCTTACACAAAAGACAGTGGTGGAGGTAAAGAAAGCTCAGACGGTCTGGTTAAAATAATCTTTATACAGAAATGAGGATCCCAACAGATCAAGATTTAGTTCTTTTTTAGTGGGTTTTTCTTTCATTCATAATCCCAAAACTTAAAAGAGCATTTATCTTTTGCTAGTAAAATTGTGTTGAATCATGCTGTGGACTAAACCAACACATTTCTGTCTTTATTTAATTGTTATTTTATTAAAATTAGGTTTTTACATAAAAAAAAAGTTAGTTTCATTTTATTTTATCTTTCTGTTTAATTAAACTTTTCTTTTCTTTCTTTCTTTTTTTTTTACCAGAGATTTGGGCCTCATATGGGCTCATTTACTAAATTCCTGGTTTGGTTATTACACCATCATATTTTATGTGTTAAATAATGACAATCATGGAAAGAAATGTCTAAGATGAGCAGAAATGGGACTACTTTGAGAGCCACATCTCCCTAAAGATACAAATGTAATTTTTGAGCATTTAGGTTGATGTGGAAAAGCGCTTTTCTTTGCGTAAGAATCAGCTGATTTACATTGATTGTATTTTAACTTTACTAGGCGTGCAAAATATATCGTTATCGCAATATCAAGCTGTGCAATATGCATTTAGCAAAACACTGCGAAAATTGCGATAAAGGGTTACCTTAAATGAGCTAAAACAGTGTTATGGCAGCTTGAAGTATTCAATGAAATCAAATAAATCTGTTTATGCATTTGACCAAACGGATAAACTCTTACGGTAGATGTTCCAACTCGTCATAGTTGGACGAGGGACATTTGGAGTGTAATCTAAGTTATGTTTTGACTATTATTTAAATTAAATTGCTGCAGTGAAATGGACATTATGTATTTAGTTGTTTTGCTATTTTTTCATTTATTTTTTCATTTATTGTACTTCTTGAACTCTCATCTCTAAGTTAAGGCCTGCTGATATTCTCATTTTATAAAAATGACATGAATGATACAGTGAGGATTTGCAGTACTGAGCCTGCATTTAGTTATCATGACTCAGACTTTAATTGCTGTTCTTGCTTCATTATTTGCACTAGTGACGCTAAATAAACTCATCATCTACGTCCTCCCTCTCACTCATGGTGCAGAAAGAATTAAACATAACAGGACAAATAACTTGGCAAAACACAGTAAAACAGCTAAACAACTAAACACATTTGGTCAAAAACCCACACTTAAACCCAAATCCTTCCAGACAGGCAAAGGGAATGGTATCCCACAATCCTTTGCGGTGCCGATCTAACAGCAGCACCAAAGTTACACCTACTTAATTGAATTAATTTGAATGAAAGTAAAATAACTGTCTGAAAACTATGTGTTGTTTTTAAACTGACTTAACTAAAAAGAAGATTTATCTTAACTGAAGCAAATAATTAAGTTAGATCAAAGTAAAAAGTTTATCTTTCCAACATCCATATGTGATCTTATCACTCTCTCACTGTGGATAAAGTATTATCTGAGCTTCTTCATCCACTAAATCATCTTCAAATGGACACGCCATGCTGCTTCACCTCTCTGTAAACAAAGTAACCTTCAACTAAACCTGCTCCAGACCAGGTTATGTTCAGAGCAAGAGTTGCTATGGGAACTTGACATACCCTGAAACATACCTCCATTTCTGGGAACCTTAGCCTCAAACTTACCGTGGTAACTAGCATAACCTGCTTTTTGGAATACCCCCTTGGGCTTGTTTCAAACATGCATCCAAACCCTTCCATTCCAGAGGAGGAAAAGGAACAGCTTGAGAGGAAAATAGGACAGAGTCTCAGCCAACATCTGGCTACCCAGATTATCAGGGCCACCATAATCCTAAAGAGATCTGTGACAAATCCACACCAGAAAATATCCAACACAAACAAAGCTGACATGCAACTTCATACAACACGGCACCTGTGGTGTGGCCAAACAACTAGACTTTAAACGTTATCTCTCTCATCATGTCTTTAACAGATTTTTTCCTCATCTGCCTTCCTTAAATTGCAGACTCCTATAAATGATGTACTGATTCTATTCCTGCACTGGCCTAAAGCTTCATGTTGGTTTAGTTAGTTTAAGGATTACTACTAACACTGAAGTTCAGTTGTGGCAATCAGGCACTTTTGTTGGTTAGAAATTTCTTCTCGAGTCTTACCCATGAAGAATCTGGAAACTATGGCACATTTACTTCAAGACTGATTTACACTTAAATGGAAGCAAGAAGGCGGTACATGATGAGACATGAAGAGAACAGCTGCTTGAAATCATAAGAAAAATAGAACAAGCATCAAATCGAACATCACTGCCAGCAAGCAGCAGAGGTCCTCCTAGCACCCTAAAAGGGGTTTATTCAGACATACCTCTGGTTTGTCTGAAGATCAATAACCCCTGTTGTTAAAGTAAAATATGTCCAACACAAGAGGCCCTCAGCTCTCATCTGCCTGCCCAGCTGTTGGACAGGACAAGTTAAAAAAAAAAAAAAACAATCGAACAAAAATCACAAAGGAAAGGGGAAATGGCTTTATGACTGACAGACGGTATACAAGAACTGGACTGAGTGACCCCTCCCCTTCCCTCCCAGGAAGTACCCGCTAGTTTCAAGAAGCTAAAATCCCATAGACTTCTATGGCAAAATAAACAATTGTTACTCAGTCATTCTATTGGTCAGAATAACCATTCTTGATCTGATACCTGTCTAATATGGTCTTGATAATCCCTTTTTTTAATGTTTTATTCTGTAGCGCAAGTTATTTAAGTTATAAACACATCAATCAAATGCCTCAATAAAAGTATGTGGCCCCATGTCAAACATTCGATAGACAGATTCTCCGGAACCTGAATTCTTTTGAAGTGGTAGGGTTTGGACCTCCAAAAAGCTCACTCCTGATTGTGAGAATGGTTGACATAGAAATGTTGGTTCAACCTTCAACCAATCACTCCTTACGTTCCAACATGGCGACATTCTTATTGTTAAAAAAAGGGCAACTGATTTGACTTCATTTGGTTGGAACCTGAAGTGAACCCTTTTCTTTGGTTGACGTTAAGGGTGTGACGATAACCGCATTAGCCGCGGTGATGAGGCATCACCGCACGTTTTTTTGTTTTTGGTAGTTTTTAATGTTTCAGGACTGCATATGGTGTGTGATTTGAACTATCAACACATTCATCTATGCTAATAATTGTGTATTCCCGTGCAGTGACTGGACAAATGTTGGACACCCTGGGCACTATGTCAATTAGGTTTCGTATAGGTTCTATGTGTTGGGCTGGCGCGGCTTCGCTCCCACTCGATTCCTCTGCGGAAGCGACATACGTCGTCCCCACCGCCGTGGAGCCCTGTGGGCGCGGGCAGCACGGACACACCCGGACCCCGCCCGGTCCAGACGTCGGTAGGTGCGAAGCGCTCCTGCACGGCACCCCTCTCGCGAGGGGCGTTGGAGGAGGGAAGGCAGAGGTGAGGAGCCTGCGGGGCGAGGGCGGAGTGCAGAGGCGTCCCGATGTCTGCACTTCTGTCAAAAGTGGCAAGAAATATTTGTCTGTATTAGGGTTGGGCGATGTCCCCTAAATTGGCCGTTGACGTTGTTTGCTGTCAACCATCACGATGGATGATGATATCGTCCATCGGCACAACCCTAGTCTGTATGCGCTACAAGCACTCCATTGGAGCGTGTATCAATGCGGCTGGAAACATCGTCACGCGTTAAGAACCTCGCTGAAACCTAACATGTTTGTTTTCCTGTCATACAAAATGAAGACGGACAAATAAAACCAGCAGCACGATTCACTCCAGCAGCCCAACAGACAAACACTTGGTCACTTTTTGATGTATTTTGCACTTAAAAATCGGTTGTTCATGGTTAGCCTTTGTTGAACCTTTCCTGCGATGACTTTTTTTTTTTCTTTCTGACTGGTGGTCGGAAAACGTAGGAGACATACTCTCCAGGGCAGTTAGCGGATCTTCCTTCAGTTGTTCATTTCCCCGTTCAGACCCTCAGAGCCTCCAGACTGAGCGGATTGATGAAGAATCAATCACCGTTCTTCTGGGGGAAACCTTCTTTTATTACTGTTCACCTTCACTCCGTAACACCAAACATGAACACGCACCCCAACACACTTGGACTGCATGTGCTCCCTCCTCCGTCCTATACACGCACATGCTTACACACCGGTTTCAGCACATACACATAGTCATTCTACAACAACTATTTAGTTAGTTAATTAGTTAGTTAGTAATTTGTTTATGTGTTAATAAAGAATAATACGTTCTAATTATTAATTTCCATTGTATTCATTTCCATTGCAAGCTGCATGCTTCTTGAGTTTGCGACTCCGCCGCCTGGGGATTTTGTGTTTGGCGGGGGGGTTGTTTGACCGCAACTCCTGCCGCTTCATCTCTGCGGTGATCAAAAATCACACACTAACTAACACTAACTCAGTCCACTTCGCAGATACAGTAAATGGTTACTTGTTGGTAAGTGGTTAAGGCAAACTTAAGGCTCCTTTCAACTGAGCGGTACCGTCCAGACCGTTACGGTTTAGAATTCAGGTAATCGTTTTCACTCAAAGGTAGACCGTCACGGTGCATGCAGGGTGAAGCTAGCAACAACAACAATGGAGGTCATCCAGCAGCTCATTTTTTGACTTTAGGTCCTTTGAATATAAAAGTTATTTAATGTTGTTTGATAGAAGATTTCAGTTCATTCAAACCTTCTATTTCGCTCACAAATTTTTAACGTCTGTACCAACGTCAGGCTTAACACTTTTTGCTTGCTTTTTTGGTCCGAGGGAATCATGTTGCAGGGGGTGTACTGGCAAGAACACAGCTAAGAAGGTACACTGATGAGTGTTTATGACACGCAGATTGCCCGGATAACAGTGAGAAGCCATTTTTATCAGTTGTTTGGATGAGTCTGAATTCATCCAACCACAATACAATGAGTTGCTGTCTCGTTGTGGTGTTAAGGCATTGTTTTGAGAGAATTCTGTTGATGGACAGGACAGAAGCTTTTAGGATAATGTCGCAACGAGACACAGAACAGCATGTAAGAAGTGCTTTCACCTTCTTGAATTGAATTGAGTTTTTTCTGTTTGATAACATCACATTTGTTGCTTTATGTTGGTCCACAGGTCATCCTTTTATTCGATCCTATTCTGATTACATCAGCTACGGTGGCTGTTTTGGTCCAGCTGTTACGCTCCAAGGACAAATTATATTCATCTAGGAATCTCAGAGCGAACCAAAACGAACCGAGACCACCTCCAAAGATGGGTCAGAGAGGGTTTTCCTGGTCCCAGACCAGGGTCCGCTTGAGTGTACTCAGACTGAAAATCAGTTCCGGATTATCAAGGGAAACGAACTCTGGTTCACTTTAAGGGGACCAAATGTGTGGGGTAGCCTTAAAGTCAACACAATGGCTTGTTCTCTTACCTTCTTTTGGCGGCTCTCAGCAGCAGCGAGTTGGGCTGACATGCGCTCCTGCATTTTCCTGCAGTGACCCATGACAGCTTCCAATACTGAAATGGGACTGGACCCCAAGGACCTTCGCTCATTTTCCCCTCCAGGGACCCTACACTCAAAGTCCCTCTGAAGTGCAAGGAAGGGGTCGGTTATGCTGTAGTGTCCATAGCGTTCTTGGAGAAACACCTCCTTTCTTTGGGCCTGTTGAAACAAAAGACAACAAGAGCTTATTTCTGCTTTTACATAAGTTCTGTTGAAATAACTTGACTTTATAATTAACGCCAGGTGTCCACAGTGTATTCAGTGTGAAGTTTTCAATACTTTTATTTGAACAAAAAACAGCAGATATCTGTTGGTGTGGAAAAGAGATGAACTGAAAAAAGATGTTTTCACAACAAAGCATGAAGGTCCAGTCCTGTCCAATGTTGGTTCAAATCCCAGATGGTTACTTCCTGTGTTCCTGCTATGCATGTGTGGGTTTTCTCTGGCTTCCTTCCACAGTCCTTTTACAGGTATGTTGATAGTCTCTTTAAAGGTGAAAGTGTGTACAGTTGTTTGTTAGTGCGTCCCTGGGAGTGGGACCCATCTTTAAACTGCTGGGATTGAGCAACCCCCCATAACTGCTAAGGATTAAGTAAAAACAGATAATGGATGAATGGAAGAATCCTCAAATCCATTCTCCCTTCTTCTGTCATGAATGTAATGTACAGGTTTCATCTTGCAAAAGTACAAAAGATGCACCATCCAAAGCAGCGCTTCTCAATTATCTTTTGTAAGCCCCCCCTGGTTTCAGATCCAGGAAGAAAACACTCCAAAGCAGCTTCCGGTGGTTCATACCTAACGGAGCTCCTCTGCCGTCTAAGTTAAACTAAGTTACAATAAAATAGTGATCTACTGATGCAGAGAGAAGTGGAGGCGATTACACATTTGTAACTTTAGAGCACTTTCCAAGAGCAACAGAAGACTGAGAGTGAGCCGTCAGTATTATTAGTATCGACCGTTCAGGCATGCAGGGTGAAGGGGTTCATGACACTCTACGAGAGGAAGAGAAATGATGTTTCAGTCAGGGGGAAATGGAGAAAGTAGAAGCAAATGACTGACAGAAAGCAGAGCCAGAGAGACAGGAGGATGCAGCCCAGCTGGAAAAAGACCATTTCTCAGCTCCTGAGTGTAGAATAAACCAGTGAACCCACATGCCTAACATGGGAGCCGGAGAGGCAGGAATGTGCTTAAAGGTCATTTTCAAGTCTGACAGCGGGGATGCTTCTCAGCTAAGTAACACGGCAGCAGACTATCTGAAAAGAACTGGACAATGTGGTAACCTCCCAGGAGGGAACGAAGGCAGAAAGAATAAAACTCCACAGATTCAGCTGCTCCCTCAGGAACATTTCAGCCACAATGATGGGAGGTTTTACCCCAACGTGCAGCACATTTCACTCTTAGTGTAATTCAAACGTGAAAGAAAGTGAGCCTGTTTGCCTTTGGTCCATACAGAGCAGCGGATTATTACTGCTGGTGTCTGCATGACTCACTGTAGGATAGAGGTCAAATCCAAGCGTGGGGAGGGAATCAATGACTACATTCTGATCCACAAATGATTCTCATGGTTTTGTGAATTTGAAATAATCGAGAATCCAAAAATATGTGGGATTTAATGTAAAACCTGAATGGGCAGTGTGTGTTTACATCAAACATTTTTGAAGAGCACACTAACATGGCTGACACTTCTGACTGTGTGAACCGAGACCGCTTAAAGTCCCACCCCCATCATCTTCAGATGTATGCTTAAAGTGTTGCCAGTGGTTTTCAAATCGTGATTGTACCTGACCGAGTACCTCGTCTCTGCTCCTGCTCCTACACCTGGCTGTGGTTCCTGTCTCCGGCTCGACTCGCGCCCCTGACTGTCCCCCCAACTCCTGCTGAATGAAGATCGTCTGCTGGACTTTCTATATGTAGTTGTAGATTTAGATAAGTTAATTCTTCTCTGAGAGTTCTGGTACATCGCCTGTCCGTCCTGGGGGAGGATCCCTCCTTCATGTGGACACCCCTGAGGTTTCTTCGTTTTTACTGGAATCCGTTTTTTTTGGGAGTTTTTCCTTACCGCGAAGGGGGGTCTAAGGGCAGGGATGCCAGTATAGCTTAGTCAGTTTGTTAGTTCATTTTTGTATTTTCCTATTTAACTCTTTGTATCATGATCCTTTTGAGTTCATGTTTTACTTCGAAGCCCATCGAGACGACTGTTGTTGTGATTTTGGGCTATACAAATAAAATTGAATTGAATTGATTATGCCATTTTTAGCAAAATTTGAAGAATAAAAAAAAACTGTGTTTTCTAGGACATAGTTTCTGCAGAGCAGAAGTTCATCAGAAATTAATCTCTAGAGTTGGGGGCAGGATAATAGGTGCAGAAATAAGCCAGTGCTCATTTCCCATCATCCCTTTGTTTACACTCTCACGCTAACTTGCCCTAGGGCTGGTTGAATATTCGATTTAATCGATTAGTTTGAATTTGCTGTTTTAGATGATTTATTTTTGGGAAAAATCCGGATTTTATTTTTATTTTCTCTGTTCGCTTGTTCAGAGTGAAGTCCGTCCGCCGGTCTATCACAAAGTGCAGATGTGAAAACAGCAGCAAGCAAAGAGGAACTACATCCATGAGGCTGAGAGAGAAAAAGCCCCACTAGTAAAGCCGCCGCTTTTTGTTTAAGCTGATGAAGCAGCGGAAAATGTGAGGATTTTTAACAGATCCAGTAAGAACTGGAGGATAAACCTGTTGGACTTACAGCACCAACACCAAGTTACTTAAAAGTGTTGACTTGGAGACAGTGATATCGTTACACACTGATGCTAACATGCTAAATGCTATGATGCTAACGAGCTGTTCCATGTGTCGCCTACATGTGATCACGGATCTGTTTAAAGTCAGACTATATTTCCCTTTTTCCCTTTGTTTACGCTCTCTCCCACTAGCTTACGGCCCCTAACACCTCCAACCTAACATTAGCGGTGTCACAAAAATGGAGTTATCCAGCCGTTTAGATCCAGATTCCAGCTCAGACGAGGAAAACAGATGTTCGTTGATCTATTTGTCTGACAGTGGAAGCATCAGAATGGAGACGGTGGCCCACACACTGTAGTTTGGATGTAACAATAACAAGATCTTCCAGCAGCAATTCTCTGTCTGCTCATGACTCAGCCTGATTTGAATAAAGAAATACTCAGAAACACAGTTATAATCTTATTTTATTCTATATTTGTCCTCCATCATTGGAAAATGCCACAAGAACATGTTAAAAAAAAACAAAAACATTTGGACCAAGATAAATCCAAAATGGCGGCCATTTGTAAATATTCAGTCTAGTTCAGTGTTTTTCAACCTTTTTTGAGCCAAGGCACTTTATCCTTGACAAAAATCCCACGGCACACCAGCATCTAATAATTAAAAAAGGAGAAACTCTATAGTCTGTATTGATGAACAGTCCCTCTGCAATTTTTAAAAAGATGTAATAAAAGTTAAGTTAGTTTTAAGTAATAGTTTTAGCCTGAATTATTTGAAATTCTACCCTGGTAGTTGTTTTTCACTTCAGTTTATTAATATGCAATTTTATGTAACCTCACAAAAAAAATCTTTCTGAATAGTGATTAATTTTTTTAAATATATTTTTCAATGTTGGTGTTAAGCCAACTGTAACTTTTGAACAATTATATGATCATAAAATGTTTGATAAATTTTACAAAAAAAACTAACATTATATATATATGTTTTCTGTAGCTACACAAAAAAGGACCATGTTGAAGTTTTATTAGTTTTTCTCTTGTCTTAATCAAAGATGAAGTCTTTGAAAACTTTAACAAAAATGTTTTATTTCTTTTTAGATGATTAAATTGTTTCAATTTAATTTAATTTAATTGTGTCTGTTGTCCATTTCACCTTAATCCTGTTTCTTAAATGTTGTTATTACTTCTTCTAAAGTTTAACATATAAAATAATCCAGACGTTCTTAGAAAAGTGTTTCAGTTGTAAAGATGACTTGGACCAAACTCTGGGATGTTTGGCTGTTAAGAAACACAAACCTGGAAGGAGAACTAAACTGTTGACCTTTGATTTCATCAAGAAGATTTAAAAACTGTTTAATGGGTGTTCATTGTGGTTTAAAGACGTTAAACAGGAACGACTCACTTTAACCTAATGTATCATGGGAGATGTAGTGCAAACAGCCGCCGATCGCAGACAGACTCTTTTCTCTGAGCTTCATTGTTTTGTTCACTTGTTCCACTGTCTGACACCGGATTCTGTGGAAAGCTACACCGCTGAAGACGAGCTTTAACTGGTACTTTTGTTGGAACTGAGAGACTTTAGGAGATAAATCAGAACAAGGAAGAGAAGACTTTAACCACTTCTGATTGGTCAGACTGATGACATTAAGCCTCCAAGAATGATTGGTGGAGACAGTTAAAGGGGCGGGACTTTTCACAAAAATAAACAGCTAAAGCTGCAGCTACATCGCAGTACGTCATTCTTATCTAAATGTCTTTAATAGAATCAAAGAAACAAAGAAAAAAGCATTTTATGATCTTTCATATTCCTAACTACTCAGGGTTTTATCAGGACCTGTTTGGATGAACAGAGAGCTGATATTCTGGAGATGGAAAATGTTTTTAAATCAGTGAAAGGATCATTTCCCACGGCACAGTATAGCCGATTTTATAAACCAGCTATACTAAAAATCTTTTCCCCCCAACAAAAGTAAAATTGTCTTGTGCAAAATAAGATTTTACTCATTAAACTGAGAAGATAAATAATAGAAGTGATTACAGTGTAAGGAAAGCTTTAGTACACTTGATCATAGTGGGGGGAGCATTGAAAGTTGTCTAAGCTGTCATGTTCAGCAGTCTGGATGCTTTGAAGGGGCCAGAAAGATTTGACTCTACAGAGCAAAACACATAAACGCTTAATGCAGATCAAGCTCTTCGGACAGGAGAGGTGAAGTCAGGCGAGCCAAAGGCAGAGCCGACTACATTTGATTAAAAGGAAGAATGAGCATTTAGAGCAAGAAAGATGAGTAAACCGGTCTTCTTGTTCAGCACTGTCAGGAAAAGGAACAGAGATGGAGGAATTCAAAGAGACGGACGAAGGGGCAAGATAAGAGTGAGCGGTGTGAAAAGTGCAACAAATAAAACTTCAAAAGTCAAGAATGTTAGAAAAAGCATCACTCATAAGGTTGGGGGCGCCATTTGCGCCTACTGTTTGCTGCAAGATGCATCCCAATTTGTGTAAGTCACCAAAAAAGCGACAGTACTGTATATGTTGACAGTAAACCAATGGCAGTTTTAATTAGTTTGCTTCCACTTCCATCGGTACCATGGGCCCTTCCGATTCTTTGATTCTCCTTTCTTTAGCATGATTTAAACCAGGGGTGGGCAATTCCAGGCCTCGAGGGCCGGTGTGTCTGCATGATTTCCAGATATTCCTTCCCTACTCATGACTGATTACCTGGTTCAGGTGTGTCCAGCCAATTAGAACATGCCAGAGCAGGGTATGCTGGAAAACATGCAGGAATGCGGCCCTCAGTGCCCCCCTCTGGTTTAAACGGAGAGTACATCCCATCTACATATAGGCATAACTTAACCACTATGCAGTGAAGTTGATCTGTCACACTGTCACAGTGTTCTCGTCCATCGTGCTCACCGCTTCTCTATCCGTTTTCAAACTCCAGGGGGCGGTGCTGTGGCACACCACTGAGAGGTGGGTCAGGGACCAAGCATGGGGGTCGCAATAGAGCAATCACAGCTGAGAGAAAAGAGGCCAACATGTCTACAGACTGGACCCTAAGAGGCCGCCACTCAGGCTGTGCTATAACAGTATATAACAATTTTTCCCCATAATGGTGATGAAAGTATAGAAACATTCTGAAACCACAGTCAGGCAGACCCATTGACTGTTTGAGAACTCAACTGAGTGATCCCCTCCCCCTGGTGTTCCAAACAGGAAGTACCTGCTGGCTCCAAGAAGCCAAAATCCCATAGACTTCTATAGAGAAATAAAGAGCTGTCACTCAGTCATTCAATTGGTCAGAATAAACATTCTTAATCTGATACCTTTTTTTAAACATGTTCTTGATAATCTTCCTTTTTTTCATGAAATTTTTTTGTTTATTGTGAGTTATTTAAATAATAAACTGCCGATCAAATGCCTCAATTAAATGATGTGGTCTCACGTTCAATGTTTGAAACATTTGATTGACAGGCTCTCCTGAGCCAGCGTTCAATTAGTAGGGGTGTGGGCTTCCAAGAACACTACTAATTGGTGAGAGTGGTTGTTTTAGAAACGTTGACTCAAACCCACTCGGACCAATCACTTACTGACATCATGTACTGTAGCTCCAACATGACACCGTCCATATCGCAAAACAACAGCGACTGAATTGACTTCATTTTGTTGGAGCCAGAAGTGTGATGTCGCTGTTTTCTATGGTGACATCCCACTCACTCAGTCCAGTTCTAACATTCAGTCAATAGGCAGACCGTTCGATTTTGCCTTTGGAATCAAATCTGTGCATTTCTTAACTAAACTGCAATCAAAAAGAATAATTCCAAAATCAATCACTAATTGGCTGTTTCTCTTGTGGTGAAGGTTGGGGTCAGCTAGCTATGCCCCGTCCCTGGAAGCATTGTTGCAGTCAGCAGAGGCAGTTTGTTTTCTTCACTGACAGCAGTGAGGAACTAGGCCGTTCTTATATAAGCAGCCCTGCAGGGGAGAAAGGGCACCAACAACAAAGCTGGGATGACTGATTCCTGCTTCCCCCGCATTTGTGGAGGTCATCTGCACATGTGACGAACAAGGTTATGTTCTGGAATAGTCAGATGAAGCAGGATAACAGTAGCATTGCTTTGAAAGAAAACATCTTGAAAATGTCAGTTCTTTTTTAATAGTGTGAAAGGGAAAATACAAACTACCATATATTTGTTTACCAGTACAAATACACAGATGGTACTCATCTTTGTCTTTCAGACAGGAGGCTTGAGGAGTTTTCCCACTTAGTGACAGCTTTCCTCACTCATGTTTAATGAGTTCAGCTCAATCCCACAATTAAACTTTAATGAAGCCCCAGATACCCTAAGCATACCCCCACACAGACACATACACACATTGTACATCTTACTAACACAATGGACAATGCAGTGTGCTCACTATAAACCTATGACATCTAGCTTGCATCCAAGGTACCTGCTCTGCTAAAGCAATGTCGCACCATCTAAAAATAGGTAATCCTCATGTGAATGAATACAGAGACCTACTTTGTACAGTTACGTGATGCTTCGTCACAACATACTCCTGAGCTTTTTATGCATACACTCAGGAGGAGAGTCAAATCAGTTTTGTTTTGCTTTTTGCATAAACCATGATAATATACAGACATTGCCAACCCAACCCAACAGCAATAATCTCTGCTAGAAAATGGTAAATTAGGCTAGTAACAACCTAGAACACAACTATGTCCCTAACATCTAAAGAGAAAAATGCAAAAAATAATAATTATAATAATCTAACAGCTCATAGAATATGAGCGCAACAAATTGGCCGATACGTTGTTCAACCAAAGGTTTAATGTGGACTTATAAGAACAAAAAGAATTCTGTAATGTATTTACTGTACATTTTTTGATTAACTTTGGTCCTGTCATCTTCAGATCTCCTGACCGGAGGTTACAATTCCCAGCCTGTGGTCCGAGTTAGTCCACTGTTCGTCTCTCCTAAGCTACAGCCATCGTGCAGCTTCAGTCGCTGAATGCCTTTCTATTTGTATGGCCCTGTGATTCCCAGGAGACTACAGGCTCTATATAGTGTCTTTCATGCAAAGCTCTTTTTCCCAACTTCAATTGGCACACACACTACCTCCATCTCCAGCACTGCTCCACCAACTTGACATATTTCTCCCTCTTCCTTCAACATAAGGCACCATTAGTTCCAGCAAGATGGCCTGCTTAGATAATTCTGTGAAAAATGTCAATTCCAAGGCTGGTATCTATGATGTCTTGGGGGAATTTTAATTTTCTCCCTAAATCCGCCTTTAGCTGACAGTTTTCACTTTTCCCAGCAAGCCTGACCGAGCTCTTCGTCTGGGAAGTTTGTTTTCTCCTGCTCTGAAAGAATACATTTTGTGTGTTGATAGTGGTAAGCCCTTACTCTGGTTGATACCAGTAATGATGGACTTAAATGCCCTAAGCACATTGTCTTGGGGCAAACAATTGCTGCTATCTAGAAAGTCCACTAGGACAGCTGCTGAGGATGTGCTCCCTTAATCTCTGAAATGGCACAAGGTGCAGGAGTTTCAATCAGATCTTCCCATCTGGTCCTTATGCAGTGTTGCCTTAATTCCTCTAGCCTTCTTATGTAAATATTTCTTATTGTTTCAGGTTCCACTGTTTCTCACTTCCCAGACAGCTGTAGTTGGTTTTTGCTGCATGGCTATTGGTCAGGGAATCCAAGGATTTGGACCACCATTGGTGTTTGAATATGTGTATAAATGAATGAGCGCTGACAAGGAAATGGGTAGAAAGGGCTAACCAACAGCTCCCTGTGGTGCAGCTATCCTTCTGCTTAACCTCTGACCAACAACTGGACTGAACGAGTGGGATGTCACCCATGGAAAAAAGCTTACTTCTGGCTCCAACAAAATTAAGTTAATTCAGTCACCATTTTTTTTTACCATGTTGGAGCCAGGTGTCAGTAAACAGTGATTGGTCCGAGTCAGTCTGAGTCAGCGTTTCTACGGCAACCACTCCCACCAATCAAGTGTGAGCTTGATGGAAGTCCACGCCCCTGCCACTTGAAAACAGGCTACACTAAGTCTGTCAATAAAACGTTTTGAACTTTTGACGTGAAAAATATCATGACAAAAAATGAATATGATTAAGAACATGTTCAAAAAAGGTATCAGAGTAAGAATGGCTAATCTGACCAGAGCAGAGCTCGGACTTCCAGCTCACACAGCGGCTTTTGGGGCGGTGTGCGAACTTTTCAAAGCAGAAATGCCGCTCAGTCCTTAGAAACTGTTCAAACAATCATCTGGATTTTTGTTTCCAGCCGTGTCCCGACAAAATAAAGGCTGATGTTATTCCCACACATTTACGTGCAGCCAAGATGCAGATTGCAGCGTTTCCCACATGGTGCAGGATTTTATGTCCATGATCAAACAAGGCTAAATGTTGTTAGCGTGTGTTAGCCTCTCCTAACACTGGCTTCTTCCAGCTCTGTTCTTCCGCAAAAAAAAGCACTGACCACACGGATTAAAAATAAAACGATGAGCAAACAGGCGCTTCATAGTATTAATAACATTAATTAAAGCATGTTTGGAAGATCGTCTCGTATATTACAGAGCTGCTGCATTAATGTATGTGGCAGCTGTTTGTTTACAACGGGACTCATTTCCGCTTACGGTATTTTGATGGTATGATTTATTCCTACTGAAAGTGTGACCATGTGAACGTTCGTTCTAATCGGAAAAAGGTTTTCTGATCTCATTTGCACGGTGGAATTTTAACCCGACCATTGATCCGATCGAGATATTTTGCCCATGTAACCGCGGCTACACACAGTCAATGTTCTTAATCCCCAGCCTCCTGTGCCAATCTCCTACCTCCAGATTTGATCTCAATACTTTTGATGTTGAGATACTCTTATGTCTTTGCATTTTTTGTTCTAAAGCCCCTCCTGTAAGTGTTCTGGTGTTTTGGTTCTTTTTTTTTTAAGGTTGTTTTTGGTCATGTCCTGTGTTGCCCTTTGTCAGTCACTCCAGTTTCAGGTTCATCATGATCCATAGCCTTCATTTTAGTCAATTGCCCTCAGTCTATTCAGGTCTCTGGTTTTCAGTTTATCCTGACATTTTTGGAAACTGGTGATGTTGGACCCAAAAATGTCAGGATGAACTGAAATGGTGAAGGAAACTTAAATATTTAATAAATCAAAAACCAAGAACAAATAAAAAGGTGGCAAAGCAGAACAGATGACCTGACAACGAAGAACTGAAAACCAAACGCTTAAATAGACCGATGGTAATTAACTGTTAGGAAGATAACTGGGGATCATGATTAACCTGAAACTTGTGTGACTGATAAAGACAACTCTGAACGTGACCAAAAACAACACAAATCTAACTTAAACACAGAACCCTTACACATCCCTTGCTTTGGCAACCATGAATTCCTCACCAAGACTGTTGATCAGTAACATTAGCCTGTTCTTGCTGCCATGGAAGGTAACGCTGCTCAGACTCCAGGATAAACCACAAACATCCTTTAATTGATTAATAGTCTGCACTTTTCTACCAATCCAAACCCTTTTACTCTGCTAAACCGTAACCCACCGGAGGCACTATGTATTAGAGTCTTACCCAAGGACACGTCAGCATACTGCAAGGGTAGCTGGGTTGTAAACCCCCAACCCTTTGGATGGAATACGACTGCTTCACCTCTGCGCTACGACCAAATGACTCACAAATTGGTATAAAAGGCAAAATTTTAGTTTAGAGTGATTAAGAAAACGTTAAGACTGGACAGGAAGTTTAGACAAGAGATCTTAATGGATACTGTTTGAATGCTCAGAGAAAACACAAAAAAGACCAGATTTATCCAGCGCAGGAAAACATTTGAACACACTGAGATGTCCAATCTCTACCCACATCTTTATAGACCGTACTCAGACAAGACAAAAAACATGTTGAGGCAAAATACTGGAATTGAGCGAACAAACAAACATTTTGTGAATGTGCAAGCACACATACACACAGAGCATGACTTGCAGCTGTGAGCAGGACCGCTGTTGCCCGGTGGAGTCAGCTTCTTGCAGACTATTTTTATCTCGAATGTCACAGCAAACCAACACAAGCCTGCTGCTTGATTGAACCTCACAGACACTGTGGGCAGACAAACACAAAAAGCCCCAAATACCTAACAGGCATGCACAAATGTCTATTATTTAACCGTGTGCATGTGCGCGTTTGTCAGTTAATAGGACAATAATAGACGCATCATGCACACAGATACAATTAGTCTTTTTTTTTGTCTAAAGAAATCCGTGTCACTTTTGTATTTTCTGCTTATGCTTTCCATCCTCAAACTCCTGTTTCCACAAAAAATAATGGTAACAATTACCTAGTACACACAGACACAGATGACACATTAATAGTAGCAATACACACTCAGTCACTACACACCATCAGTCAAAACTTTAAGAGACAAGTGTGTCCAAAGGTTTGACTGGTGGTGTATAAACACACAGGACCGGGCTGATGGGGGGGGGTATTTTTAGCTTTGGCAGCAGAGGCAAAAGTTGGGCAAAAGCTTAGGGGCTCGTATCCAACAGCCTCTCTGATATCACACTTTCAGTTGCTATCAGATAACAGTTGGGAATCACAGAGACTAGCAACCCTGGCCACCTTAGACACATGCACCCACACAACCACGCTGCCCTATCACAGACAAAGACCAGTGTAAATAACACTGGGATGCTAAAAGAATGACCAAACTGTTAGAAGACAACATTCTACATCTGTGTTCAGTGCAACTCTTCTGTGAAAGTACTTCAACCAGAGTTCCAAAGGACAACAACAGTTCGTCACAAGTTCATCACACAAAATAAGTCCAAAATATGGGAATACTGTCGCACAAACATCTGGAATGTCAGATTCTTGTTCTAAATGGTCCCACTTCAGCTTTATAGAAGGACATTGTCACCGATTTCTCCCTCTTCTATGTACAGTAAGTAAAAGGGGAGAAATCCAAACCCCATTCCAAATTTTCTGTTCATTTCAATAACACCACGCTTTCTTCGCCACCAGTCATCCGTAACCTTGGGTTTCTCTTTGACACTAATCTATCACTTGAACAACATGTTGACCAAATCACTCGGTCTGCCTGTTTCCACCTGAAAAACATTGCCCGCCTCTGTTCATCCCTCTCCTTTGCTGCTGCTGAAACCCTCATTCATGCCCTTATTACCGCCCGGTTAGATTATTGCAACAGCATACTTTACGGTACACCCTCCAAAATAATAAATAAGCAGCAATCCATTCAGAACTCTGCTGCCCGTCTGCTCACACACACTCGTGAACACATCACCCCCGTCCTCCAGAACCTTCACTGGCTCCCCATCGCTCAGCGTATCAAATTCAAAGTTCTCCTCATCCCTGTCAAAGCCCTTCATGTCCTGGCCCCACCCTACCTCACCCATCTCCTCCAGCGTCACACCCCTTCCCGCTCTCTGCACTCGTCTGATGCTAACCTTTTGTCCCTCCCCTGTCGGACCAAGCGTCGAAATTGGGGAGACAGAGCCTTCTCCAACCCTATGGAACACTCTGCCCCAACATCTCAGAGACTGCACTGACCTCCCAATTTTGAAAAAAATCACTTAAAACTCCTCTTTTTAAAATAGCTTTTAATCTTTAATTTGTCTTTTTGTGTTTTTATTTTTATTGTATCAGCTCTTGTTCTTATTTACTGTTTTTTGCTCACATGTTGTAAAGCGTCTTTGTGTGCCATTTAAAGCGCTATACAAATAAAATGTACCTGGTGTGACACCTGCTGTAGTTGTTCACCTTTCAGCATTTCCCTTCAGGGGTCAACACAGGTGGTTTGGCAGAGATTTTTATGCCAGATGCCCTTCCTGACACAACCCTGCATTTTATCCGGGATGGGAACCAGCACAGGAGGGTCCACTGGGGGCCCCCCTTTTGGCTACATAGTTAGGCAGTAGCAGAAGCGTCTTGCTCATGGACCCACACTGGATGAAGCTCACTACGCCCCCTAAGCCGCCATAATTTGACACCTGCGACACCTTCAAATCTTTTAGGGTCCAGTTTTCCTTTTTTGGGCTCCTTCTTTCCCACCATGTTGGCCCAGATCCACCATTAGGAACCTACGTTTGGGCCAAGGGGCATTCACATCAGACATCAAAGCTGTAGTCTCTTGCCTAATGAGTCTTTGCAAATCACTTGCAAACCCTAATAAGACAGCATGCGCATACATTTTTTGAACTAGCCATATTCAAAACATGGTACATTTTAAGATAATTTTAGTCATAGTCTTGATTTGAATGAGCTCCTTGTTTTTGTTTTCTTTGTATTTTTTTTCCTAGTTGTTTTTTTTCTGCTGCCATATTAACTAATGTTTCAGAGAGTGCCAATGACTTTTTAAAAAACTATTTTGAAGAACAAGAATCAAAACTGTGAATGATTTTTCAAAAAGCGTCCTTCGTCTGATTTCCCAGAACCCCATGGAGGTCTAAATTCTGTCTTGTTGTGAAAAACAAGGACATTAGTGATGTAAAGAGCAACTAAATATTTTTCCAACTCAGCTTTTACACAAAAATTCTATGTATGGCTTCAGAATCTTTGTGCATTTTGATCAGCTTCTCATTTTTGAATGTTCCAGCTTTCTGACTATGTGTGATATAAACTCGTGGCTTGGCACTTCAGGCAGGAGAAAAGCCTCATAAAAAGTAGAACGTGTCAATCTGTCCACTACACTAAGTTGTGAAAGAATGATTAAAAAAAAATCATGTGAATGTGAGAGGACACAAGATTGATTTCACAGTGATTACAGGAAGGACAGGCTTCTGCTTCAGCTCCAAACGGAACCAAACACCATCTTCACACTGAGTGAGGCTGCCTGCACCCAGATTTACTGAGAACTGGAGGGATTATCCACCAACGGGTTTGTGTGACACACCAGAAAGAAGGTAGATTTCATTACCAGCTTATTTACATGTGGATTCTCACTTCAAAGAAGAAAGAAGACAAGAATTGACTGAAGGAACTTCCATCACTGATTCTGTTTCTATGACTATTGTTGTATAATTAAAGGTTAAAGATATCTTAAGCCTTTCAGAGTAAACTATGTCTATATATACAATACTATAGAACCTTTAGCACACTAAAGAACACGTTTTTTTTGATAGGCATTTTTGCAGCATAGTCTCTTCCTGGAAGGGGCTGTTCTCACTGGTCTACATCACAATATGAGAACCCACTGGTGTTCGTGGAATGGGTGGGGCTGGTGCTCAGACAGCAGGTGTTTGGAGGAATACTCAGAGGTGAACAGATACAAATACCAAAAGGATTTTGGATTTTACAAAAACGTTTATAATTCGCTGTTGTGTATGATCAAGATGACTTTGTAAGTGGACAAATAATAACACAGAATACAGAGATCTTTCTACACTCCCACCATCATGTTGCTTTTGGAAAGCCTCTATCATATTCACGGCTGGGCTCGGATCAGTCTGTTACAGTAACCACATTTGCTTGCAGAAATTAAAGCAACCTCTTAATGCACGAGGAGCCGCATCGATACGAGGACACAGTCTGACCTTAGTCTCTGTAGGATGGCGGCTTATTCTCTGAAAACATGAATAATGGTTTCTCTGCCAATACCTGGCCAGACAAAAAGACTGTGGTGGGTATTTTCCCAGGCCTGTCTGGCACAGTGGAGGATGAACCTGGTGTGAAGCAGAAGGTCACATGCAGGCCACCGTAGGATGGCTGCCACCGTCTCAAACTGTTTCTTAACACATGTACACACAAACTCTGTCTGTAGTTGTTCTAGAAAAACCCATTCTAAATGTTTTTTCTTTTACTTTTAGGTGGAAATGGAAATAATTTGTGAAACAAGCTAGTTGAATAACATATGCACACCATCGGGCTTCATGGAAGAAAACACAACAGCATTTTAAGAAAACAATGTCCCTGAACTTCTGAAAGAATGCAAAATATGCTGATTCAGCGTTGAATGTTCCTGCTGCCACATTTACTGATCAATAAAAAAGGGAATAAAGTAGACATGTTACCCACACTGTAAGCAATTGGGAACATTATCATATTCATTTTGGAGTAGATTTTTTTTATCTCACCAAGCCAGCAATAAAAATAGTTACATCCACTATAAAGTTTACTATGCCTGGATAAATTTGAATATTTATAACTTCAAAACAAAAAAAAAAAAACTGTGGAAAAAAGGAGGGACTGATTCCATCATTACTTCATCCATGAAAATAAAAACACTTTGGAACACTTTTGACAAATCTTTTACAAAGTCAAAAATGATGAAATGGCTAGAGAATATGCCTTTCCTCAAGTTCAACCAATGAGAAGCTATCTCAGGTTCCTCCAGGCTGTTCAGAGGCAATCACACACCAATACAGTTCAACTTTTAACAGGTCGTTTGTTTCTGATCATGAATTGCATTTAATGATGGTAACAGAGCAGCCTGTGTGGATCAGCCTCTAAACATAGAAGCTGCTGTGCCAAAGCGGAACTCACCGCCCGCTAACCGTCGGCCAGCAAGCAGATAGTAAGCTTATGATGAGCAAACAACCCAGATGACACTTTAAAACGTGACGGACAGGGTCATGCTCCTTGCTCTGGCCACTGGCGTCCTGTGCAGCCGATGCAGCTCTGGAACAGCCACCGAATGCTGGGAAACTCGTTTCTGTTTGCCACGTTGCATTATTAGGACGTGACGGTGTCATGTGAAACTGCAGTGATGCACAATCTACTAATGGTTGAAATGGAAGAGCAGCTAAAGGTCCTTCATGTCATCCTGACACACCAAAAACCTTTAAATCCACCAAACACAAACAGGGTGTATGCTCAAACACCAGGGAACCTTTCACAATAAGAGTTTTTTTTTATATTAGATTAACATTTTAACCACAATCAAAAGTTTTGTGTCGCAAATTCTTATGATGGTCAAAGGTTTAAACCTTTGATGGATGAGGGCATTTTCAAAAACAATATTAAAGAATAAAGAAACGTAAAAAAAGACCGGGTTAACCGATTTTACTGCCGTCCCAATGTACTTTGATGCATGAGAAGCATTTCAAAGAAATTCTGCCACAGCATCATGCACCTTAGCAAATAAAAGCAGAACCAACCGTCTTTAATGCATTTAAGCCAATTCAAGGTGAAATGATTATTCAACCCTTTTTTAAAGACCCACTCCAAAGAACATTTATTTTGTTTTTTTTACCATTTTCCTGTATCTTTTCTCATGATGGTAGATATATATAAAGAAAATTAAGATTAAAATAACATTTCTGAGTATTTCTTCAGTCATATTCTGGTGAATCTGGAGCAGATGATAAACTACAGATTGACTAGATTGGGGTTATGACCAGTTGTAAGCTTCTGGGAGAGCATGTAAACAGCTGAGTGATAGGAAGTGGGGGCGGGCTTGCTCCACGCCAGTGGACCACTACTCAGAGGTGAATTTCTAATGAACTCCTGCTGCTCTACAGAAACTATGTCCTAGAAGACGACACCGTTTTAGCTAAAAAAAAATAAAAATATTAAATAAAAGACCACTGGGAACACTTTGACAATAGATCAAAGGATGATTGGAGAGGGAGGAACTTCAAGGTGTCCTCGTCATTGGGTTCTGATGCAGGGACGCCTTTAGTTTGTCTCCGTGAAGTCAACACAGTTCTGACTGACTATTTTGTGTTTATGAGGCACACAGTATGTGCTAAAATTCCAGATAGAAGAGACGAGGTTTGAGTGTTTAAAAACCAAACTCACAACTTCATTAAAGATGACTGCAGCAAGTTGCTACAATGTTGAGTTTGGTGGAAAAACCCTAAACGAAGCAGAACTCTGAAGGTTTCTTTTAGAAGATGCATCTTAAATCAATGAGTGGAATAGCAAAGACACCTTTATTGTTGGCAGCTTTTCTTAACTTACAGAAGCAGTTCTCCTTACACAGCAGTCACACCTTTTTCTCTTCCTTTCCCTCCCGCTGAGGCCTGGCTGCCATCGTTCGTATTAGCATCCATGGAAAAAAATGAAGGGATCTGTGCCTGCAACACTTCTACAGTACATTCAGCAGAGGTGCAAGACAGAACAGCTTTGAGTGAACGCTCACCCTGCCCAGGGAGGCTGCTTCAGCTCATAAAACACAGACTGACAGTTCTTTTTTCAGAGGTCTCTACCTTCATAATAAGAACTGCATGATTCAATTAACTCGTCAGACCACAAAGAACAAAGAGGAGGTAAACATGGAAGAGCTTAGAAACCAGGGTCCAATAAAGCACCAACAAGCGTTCAAAACTGAAGCAGAGCTAAAAGTCTCTGAATACTATCGGCAGAAACTGCTCGCTCATGTTGTAACTGATGTGTGTGTTATACTTTAGTCACATGCCCTGTACCGGTACTACAGGTTTTTGGGTTGTCTGGTCCATAGAAGGTCGTAGAGAGAAGCAGCCCCATCTTAAATGGAGTGCAGGTTTGTTGTTCAATTTCCTTGAGGACTGTGCGGCCACCTTAAGGGACAACATGAAAATGGAACTGTCGGCCTTGTGGTAAGGGAGTATTTGTAAGGATAATAGAAGTTACACAAATTAAGATAATTTATTTATGGTGTTTTTTTTAACATTTTTTAAAAGTGATTTTATTGTGCTTTACTTTGGAATCTACACAGTGTCCTTAGGTTTTGAAAGGCGCTTTTAAATAACATGCACTATTATTATGAATATTATCTGTGTGACCCGTACAGGTTTGCCCTTTCTTTACCTGCAGCCTCTATCCATCCGTATCCAACCGTAATTGCAGCTGTGACTAAGGCTTTCAGTCTGTCATCCCATTGGCTGGTGGGTTTTGACAGAATGCTCTCGGCTAAAAAACAACTTTCTTGACTTGATCTGTCCTACATTCCTGGCATCTATAAAAAAATCAAAGAAACCAGCTAGAAAAAAAAATCAGACCCCAACTTCAGCCTCGCCAGACTTTTAGGGTGCGATGTATATAATTCCATGGATATGTAAATCAAAATGTTTTGGCTAAATAAATAAATCTGTCAAATGTATCTACATGTCACAAGAACAGGCAGATGGCTGGATCCAAATGCAGCAGGTTTATTAGCTCAGCTAAAAGTCCACAAAGCTAATTCAGGGTCAGGCAGGCAGGGGTCAACAACAGGCATGAAAGCATCAGAGGAGAGACAGGGTAGTCAGGATCCAGGCGAGGATCGGGGCAGGCAGCAGGCAAACAGTCAGAGACAGGGGGTATGTCCAAATACCCACCCCAACCCCTGAATAGTGCACTACATGGTGCGTTCGCCATTTTGTAGTGCTGTCCGAAACTACAATTCCAAAATCGAGTGCCCTGGGAATTTCACAGAAGTCTCTGCGACAAACCAGTTTGCATTGATGCTTACTAGATCGGCGAATATAGACCACAATGCATTTAAATGTCTTTTTTTGATGAACCATCAACATTTTTAACTTCAGAAGACAGTGGACTCGTAAATAATCATGAGTCAATAATCAATAATGATCATAATTTTTTTTTTCATACACTAAGCACTTGATTTTTCTTCTTCTGTGTTTTGTTTAGCTTCTCATAGCTAACAGTTGGAAAATTCCTTCTCTCGTGTTTGCTGCTTCTGTCAGCTGCAGAACAAAACAAGCCCGTCAAACCAAACAACCAAAAAGGGCAGCACTCAAACTCCATCAAAAACTCTCTGTCCACTTTGCTCCAGGTCAGGGGTCGGCAACCCATGGTTTCAGAGCCACATGTGGCTCTTTCATCCTTCTGTTGTGGCTCCCTGTGACTTTGGAAAATAATGAGTATTTTATAAAAATTCAAATTTATTTTAGTTTGTTCATTTTTCATGGCAATTCAAAGGTGCTGCTGACTCCGTGCGAGGCACGTAAAAAACAGCTTCCTTGGTGGGCTCGTGTTTGTCTGCGAGGGCTGCGGAGCTGATAGCAGGAGGAGACACGCGGGGCGGCTTCAATAAACACTCCGGGTCTGGAGTGATTTTCTGCCGAGGGCTTGGCGTGGCGCCGAGCGGGGAGCGGCTTTCTGGTGACGGAGAGTTTGCGCCGGTGTTTTGGATTCCCGTGTGCGGTGATGTGTGTTTCAGAGCAAGGGAGCTCGTTGCGTCGGTTGCAATCGACCAGTCATCTTCGGGGAAGTGGGGGAGATTGAAGGGGAAGAGAGTGCTTCTTGAAAATCCACCAGCCAATCAAAATCCTCACCCAAAAGTACGGGACTTGATTGACATGCAGAATGGCCAATCGGACATCCTCTGACAAACTCTGCCTTCAGAACGTCTTTTTCTCCCCGCGGCACATCATGTCCCCGGTAGAAGTCCAGCAACCGGAGTTTATTAAAGCCTCCCCGCGTTTCTCCTCCTGCTATAAGCTCTGCAGTTCTCGCCCGATAAATACGAGCTCATCAAGGAAGCTGTGAGGCACGCGCTTTATACTGTTGCTGAGCGGCGCGCGTGCCACGAGGGAGAGCAGAGCATGAATACGATGGTCGCTGCTTTCTGTCTTTGTAATAAAACGCCTCATCTGTTAATACAAAAGTATCTTTATGTAAACTCACTGTGTAGTTTTTAATCATCAGTACATAAACAATAATGTTGAAATAAACATACAACAAATAAACATGAAGATGAAAAGAAAGAAGTACTTTTTTTTATATTTTCTGGCCCGCAATCTACACTTATGTCCTTGAAAATCGATCGCGATCGACGTAATGAGCACCCTTGATATAATATATACATGCATAATATATATAATGACGTCAAAACGGGTTGTGGCTCTGGTTGCTTTTTTTTTAATTAGGGGCGGTCCCAAATGGCTCTTTGAGTAAAAAAGGTTGCCGACCCCTGCTCCAGGTGAAAACCCACTCTCTATTTCCCGTCATAAGAGGGACACACAGACGTGCACACGTATGTGTGTGGGTGTGTGGGTGTGAAGCAAAGACAGAGTAGAATGACTGTTTGGGAATGTTTCAGAGGTATTAACAGTAGAAAGGTTGACACAGCATGTAACGGCCATGGATACAGTGGACTACGGGGTACTGTCTGCCAACATCTGACCTTTCCCATTTAGATCAAGGCCACAATTTTCCAAGATTTCAACCGAGAACTGAGAATACAAATAAACAATACTCTTATGCCTGTCCAAGAAATCTGAACGGAGGAAAGACTCAGGTCAGATGAGCATCGCTGGGTTTGATTTGATCCAGCACTCTTGAAAGGCGCTCAAACTGCCTACAGACATCCTGCATTTACAGCACATTTTTGGGTTAAACATTACCTGAAGCAACAACGATGAAAAATGAAACACAATGAAGGAAAGCCAAGACAGTCTCATTAATTAGGCCTTTTTGTCATTATGACCTGTATGATTTGTTGAATTGTATGACTTCATGTTCTTTATGATTTCATCTTTATTAGAAAAACCCATTGAGATGACTATTGTTGTAATATTGGGCTATATAAATAAAACTGAATAGAATTACATTCAAAAAACCCTTACTGTAGAAGAAGAAACGTTCATCTACAAAGAGACTACAGCTGGGTTTCACCAATAAGTTGCAGCATTAATTCAATTCGATTCACCAGATTCTGGATCGATTAGATTCATTTTTTTGATCCGTTCGATTTGATCCAGTTTTCAATTTACATGGTTTACACACTTAGACATGTTTGTATAGAAAAATCAACAATAATATACGTTTTGAAGATATTCATATTAATCCGATACAGTTCACATACTGTCAAATTGTAAAAAGGAGAAGCTCTAACAAAAATGTGAAGATCATTAACATTGTAAAGGCTCTAAACTATTTCAGATTACAAAAATAAATGTTCTGCCTCTCCTGAAGAGCGTTTCAGGTGCTATAGCATAACACTTTATCCCAGAAGATTTAAGCAAAAAATTGTGCTTTAGACCACAAATGGTTACTTTAAGGATGTTACCTTAAAAGATTTTGGAAAATTCATGCCTGTGAGGATATAAAGCTGTTCGTTTAGACAGCAATGTATGTTTAGGTCAAACAAGCGTTAGCATTAGCCATCCTATGGGAAATTCCATTATAAAATAGCATCATGGTAGTGGGCTTTGGCTTTGCTGCTGTTATGTGGTAGGTCACCAGAAAAAGGAAAGACATAAAAGACCAAGGTCTACCTTTATGGATCGATTATTGATTTATTAAGCTTGGATTCATTCAGATTCATTGATCCATTTTATCTACCCAGCCCTAGCAGAGAATAACCTTTACTCATATTTTCTAATTAAGCACATACAGTTACTGCTCAGTGAAAGCTAAAATATAGGTCCATGTTCTATGAGTACAAATGCTATAGAGAGGATTAAGAGTGTAGGATAGTGAGGGGAACGGTTGCTATGACCTACTTCCTAATCACTTCACCAATCACAGTGGTTCACAGCGAAGGATTTTCCAGAATCCCACAGCAGAAACATCAAAACAGACAGAGCAGCAAGCAAAGAGTAAGGACGGGGAGGTTCTTCTCCAGCTGCTTATTTCAAACTAGTTAACAAACCCTGTTGAGACGAGCTTCAAGGAAGCACAGAGAAGCAAAACGATCCTGATAGTAGTCAGCACTGAAACCCAACCCACGACAACAACACCCTGCTGACGGATTGAAATGGTGTGCATCTGCTAAACTTGGGTCACGTCTCCAATGTTGAAACATTTGTGGCGTCGTAGCTCACCTGGCAGAGAATGTAAAACCTGTAAAAAGACTTCCATCCAGCTGCCCCCTCTGGATTCTCAGCCAGGAACCTCTTCAACATTCACGTTGAGAAACTGGCAGTCAGATGACAACACATAGTAACTACTACTACTTTAACAGTCTGTAAATCGACCAAAAAAAGAAAACCAAGGACAAAAAAAAAAACATGAAGCACACATCCTGCCAAAAAAAGGTTCAATTACATTTATGACACAGAATTTTAAAAAGTCCACTACTGATAGTTAACAGTAAATGTGATGTTTTGTTATTTTTATCAATGTTTTTAGTTGACTAACACATTACAGCTTTAGCTCCATTGTTTATAGTCTTTTGACTACCATAACCCTTCAAATCAATGACATTCCAGTGGACTTTGAAGCAGGGAAAGTAGCTCTGGGCAAATATGCAACACATAGGGTAGTACTGACACAACTACTACAATGGGGTAGTACTGACGCAATTACTACAATAGTGTAGTGCTGACACAATAACAGTAAATCAGCTGATTCTGTCGTAGTGAAAAGTGGCTGAGTGCCGTTATGCAACACTTTACTTTACTTAAAGGTACCTGTACAGGGCATGTGACTAAAGTATAACACACACATCAGTTACAACATGAACAAACCCGTTTCTCTGTATCAGAATGGTCGAAAAGCTACTGTATGTCAAAGATTGTGTGTTATTAACATGTGATCAACGCCGGGATATCTACTATGTTAAAGGGTTAAAATACACAAATCAGAGTTTTCTGTTTGTTGAACCAAACAGTGGTTTGGGACATAGTTTAAAATTATTTATAAGACCTACCCCAATGAAAATTGTGTTTTTGGTGTTTTTAACATGTTCTTGTGGCATTTTTCTGTTGATGGAAGACATATATAGAGAAAATTAGGCTTAAAATTGCATTTCTGAGTATGTCTTCATTCAAATTGTTGTGAATTAGGAGCAGATGAAAAAAATATGTTTAAAAATCTACTAGTTGTTTAGTAGAAAATATGTCCACAAGCTTCCTGCTCTGCTCCATTCTGTTGCTTCCACTTACAGAAAAATAGATCCACTAACATTAGTTAGTCAATGTTAGGTTGGGGGGGGGTAAAGAGCTGAACAGGTGGGTGGGTTACACAACACCAACAGTCCCACTCACTACTCAGAGGTGAGTCTCTAACGAACTCCTACTGCTCTGCAGAAACTATGTTCTAGAAAACGACACAGTTTTTTGGATTTTGCCTAAAAACGGCATAATCATATTTAAAAGCCCACTGGGAACAGTTTGAAAATAGATCAAAGATGACCGGAGTGAATCTTTAAAAATGTAACAAACCAATAAAAAATGGGGGTTTAAGCACTCAGCAAAAAAAATGATTCTGATTGTCAAGTTGCTGTTATTTTTGTGCCACATAAATGTAACATGTCAATTCTGTAATGGGGCATCTACTTCAGTCTTAGCATTTGTTTACTTTTTCTGCAAAGCAGTTTCTGCATAAGCTTAAATCCAAACACACACACTCACTCAGACATGCTCTTCCACTTTGAGGCTGCCCGCCCCCGGCCCAACGCCATACTCAGCACTGACTGACAGCACTACAAAAACTGGCCTTAAGGAACTGCTTCAGCCAATGGACAGTACCACTTTCATAAGCTGGGGGGGTGGGGGGGGTGGAGGGTATGTCCAGAAGAGAGGCTTTTCAGCCTTTTTCCAAAGAGGTATATAAGTGGATGATGATAAATCACAAGCCTGGGATCCAAGAGGGGGGTGGTTGCTAGGAACCCAACAGATCATAGTAACATGATGATTGGAGAGTGAGCTGAACAGTAAAAAGAACAGACTAGACTCTTGATGCATTACAGCTGTATTTGGAACATTTGGTTTGGATGTACAAAGGGTTTTAATGAACTGTTGGAATCGAATCAAAGGGAAAAGAACAGCAGTGCTCCTACCGCTACATCGTTGTGCCAACACATGCTAATGGAAAAACAACAACATTTTCTATAATGTCCACTAGTGATCTTACAGTGAAGACCAATAATAATATCTAAATGGAATTATGCCTCTATATGATTGGTCATAAATTAAGAAACACAAGACTGAAGTAAATGAGGTTCCAAAAAAGGCTGTTCTCCTTCAAATCAAGATATAGAAAATGTTTAAGATAACTGAGAGCACACTGGGATCTCAGCCCGTTACATTTTGAAATATTCATATACTGGAATAAAAGATTCAGTAAAAGTAAAGCGATTTTGGACTGAGTGGAAGTCCTGTCAAAGCATTTTTGAAAAAAGAGCTGCTACAGGGGAATACGATGGAATAAAACAGATAAACACTGATGAAAGAGTGAGTGAAGAGGAGGAGGAGGGGAGAGCTGGAAAAGCCCAGCAACAGGGCATGCTTTAAATAGCGAGATGGTCAGAGATAACGAGACACAAGAGAGAGTCCGATACTCGGGGCATGTGGTGTCTGCAGTCAACACGTATGAACCCAGCGCTGACAGCAGATCTATTGGGTTTACTAGTCATATGTTCAGTCACATGACCCAATAAAGCGTGCTGCGTGAGGTCAGATGGCGGTGGCACTTGATGGTTCCGCAACCATCATGGTCTAATACTTATACCATGGTCCGGGTGAATACTCAATTCTGATTTGCTGCAGGATGTCCATTGAGAAGGGAAAATAGACACTTAAAAAAGAAGTTCTGGTCATATAACCTGAATGTTCTATATTATTGCGCTGGTTTAAAAACTAGCTGGTAACCGGAACAACAGAAACTTGAAACATAGGTGGACAGACGTCTACAGTTTATCACAACAGCAAGATCTCTGTCCTTCAAATGTCTCTTTGATGGACATGACATGATCTCTGTCACATTTTACCATCAACAGCAATGTTGACTTTAATTTGAAATATTATGGTGTTTGTCTTCCTTTTCTTATTGCTTGACTAGATAAATATTTATGGATAATTCTATATTAATTAAAGCAAATATTAGTTTTTATGCTTGATCCACATTTATACTGAGAGTCAATGGTGGTTATTTCTTCAATCAAAGCGATATGGGAAACTACTTTGTTTCTGTGAAACAAGCTTTTGCTTCATTAACTGGTCAAACCCAAGTGGTAAGACGCAAACCTTCCCTCTAAAATGATGCTTTGGACACTTGACAGGCGCGTAGCATTTATACCACCTTAAACCGCTGGTTAGTCTTCGTACACCTGCTGCAGCAGAGTAAGGAGCAGGCTCGGTAGCCGTTACCATGACAATGCACGCCACATCATATTAAATAGACAGCTACTTGTCAAAAACAATTTAAACTTAGAAAATTTCAAAATCAAAGCACTAATAAATGATTTACTGTGTATTTCTTTCGTAAGTGACCGGGGTATGAGCGGGATAATGCCCGACGAGGTGTCCATTATCAGAAATGAATGGACGATGCAATGGACACAATAACTTATACATACAAACACTGTGAACCTGAAATTACATATAAATGTATAACTACAGCAGAGGGAAGAACATGAAGATCAATGGTAGAGGGTACTGTGCAGTTTTTGGATGAAATATTACTAAAGTGCAAAATTAATGGCGTCTGGAACAAACTACTATTGCTGCTTGCTTGCTCCTCATGCTTGTTTCACAGAAAAACCATCCCACCACAGGACAGGCATCCATTCTAGAAGGGTTTGTCTGTACAATCATCGTTGCCCACAGACCCTCTATAAATAAATACTGATTGAAGTATAGAGCGGATGACTGCACAATAGCTGATTTCTCTGAAAAAAGGCACAAATACTAAAATGCATTAAACTAAAGATAAGTTCAGATTTGCTTCTAAAGCCAAACTAAAGCTAAAGCCATCTCTGTGAATCTCTTAAAAGAGTGTTTTTTTATATAACCGTTTCATGTGAGCAGCAGCGAAGCCCGTGGCCATCAGCCCAAGGCATGATCTGGGTTTGTGATTCACAGATGTACCCACTGTGACTCATTGAGCTAATCCGCCAAAATCTGCCTTTTATGAAAACCATAGAAGTCGCTCCATCACACTGAAAATGGACTATCTTCATGTTTCCTGATCTGAGAAGAGTAAAAAAAAAAATCTGCTCTCCATAAAGCATTTGGCGCAGAAGACTGTGAGCCCTGTGTTGGTCAGTCATGGTTAATCAAGTGATGTTTTTTTTCCCCCTCCAGGACAAACATGATGACGAAGATCGGCCAGCTTTAGCAGCACGCTGTTACCAAAAGCCTTTTTATATCAAAAAACACAAATGGTCTGCCAAATGCAAGGAATTCTACACCAAGAAAGTACTTGGAGAGTAGAAAGGTGGTTCTGGGGGGGGGGTACTAGTAATATGTAATGGACTGCCAACAAACCGGTAACCCGTGATATTAAAGCTCGTTAGCTAACTTTTCAAGTTGATCAAAGAAAACAAATGAAAGTTTGAGCAACAGAAAGAACCTAGCAGCTGGTTTCCAACCGACTGTTGGCTATTGTGAAAATAAGATATGGGAAAAAAGCAAGCAAACTGATGGTGTGAGACTTAACCATTTAGTCACACTGCCCCCATTGGTTAAAGAAGAAGCCCATGTCATGCCGTGGCCACGCTATAGAGGCACAATGTCTTTGTTCAGGCTCCGCTCCCCAGTTGCCAATTAATGCAAATCCTCCGGGGCCATAAAAATCCCACTTTAGTGTGCCGATTCCTACAGGACTGCACTGTAGCAAAAAGAGTGCAACTCAAAGTGCACAAACCGTGTGAAATGTCAGAGGTGAGGCTCAAAACATGGCTCCGTTCAATAGAAGTACTAATGTCTACTTAATAACTGTAAACAAACACTTCCATAGAGAAGATAGGGACAGGTTTGGAGCTACCCGAGTGTCAGAGACATCAAGGGAAGCTTGCATCTACTATTACAACAATTGACTGTATATAAAGAACTGGAAATGAGCGAGTGTGATGTCACCCATAAAAAAAATGCCTTACTCCATAATTAGGAAAAATAAAGTCAATTCAGTCACCATTTTTACGACATATCGCCATGGTGGAGCCAGACGATGTAAGTAAACTGTGATTGGTCCCAGTTGGTCTCAGTCAACTTTTCATTGGCAACTACTGTGGCCAATCAGGAGTGAGCTTCAAAGGTCACACCTCTTCTACTGAAAGTGTGTTCAGAAGAATCTGCAATCAAATGTTCAAGGTGGGCGCCAGTGGGCACCACATGCTTTTACTGAAGCACCTGATTGGCCAGTTTATAACTTGTATAACATTAAAATAAATAAATAAATATCATGAAACAATATTAGGATTAGCAAGAACATGTTAAAAAGATATCAGATCAACAATAGTTATTCTGACCAATAGAATGGCTGAGTAACAGTTGTTTATTTCTCTATAGAAATATAGTGTATGGGATTTTAGCTTTTTGGAACTTCCTGTTTGGAACGTGAAGAGGGAGAAATTGCTCAATCTAGTTCTCTTACACGGTCAGTGGTTACTACAGATGTTACACCTCTCCATCTTACTGTTTCCACTCGGATTCACCTCTGAGGCGTCCTCTAGAGGCAGATCAGAGACAGAACAAAAATTACAACGCTGCAAAACAGGACGTTTTGAGAGCGAGACGCAATAAAGACTCCTCAGAGACCAAACGGCTGCACGAAAGGGCTTTCAGACAACTCGTCTTATTCTGACTCTTTAGTGGTTTGTATAACTGTTATTTTAGTGTCACTTTCACCATTTCCCCCATTATTTCTCCTGTACACATGTCCCTGTGTTTGCCTGCACCTTCTTTCAATGGGCTTGTCTCCAGTAGAACAATGAAGCTCTTTGTCTTTAGCAGAGTACCGAGACCAGCAAAGACAGGAAGCCTACTCAAACGAAAACTGGGCAGGACATCTATCAACAGGTGAGACGGGGCCCTTCAAGACATCTAATTATGTGAATGTACTAGTATTCAGAGGGAGAACCATCAAAAAACCTTTAAAAGTATTCACATACCCATTGAAATAGAAGGGACAGCAACACTGAACCAGAGGAGTAGAAAGGTTCCCATTACTGTCTGAAGTCAATGCTGTGTTGCTGACCAAGACATTTTGTTTAATTTTAGCAAAATCGATAGGATACCTGCCCCTTTAGCCTCAAGAAGAGGAAAACTAAGGTAAACGTCTTAGAGATGTAGTGCTTGTTCCCAGCAAAAAACAAAAAAGAAAACAATCTCTCTGCTACAGTGTACATTAAGGGCCTATTTTACAACAGCTTCAAAATACAGATAACCTTAATATCAAGTGTGAAGAGGGACATTTGTTCAGGAATAACATTCCTGCCCCTGCAGGAACCTCCAGCACAAAAACAAGACATTAACCACAGATCAATATGTCATCCATTAAAACTGCTGCCACTGGCCATCCCTGTGCTTTTATGCTCATCAGCAACAATGAAATGACCATTAACAGAACAGTCCAGAAGGTGAGCAGGAACATAGCGTTACAAACCTTCAGATTTATGTTGCACCTTTTATCACAGCTCACAAAAACAGGTTAGCATGACGGCAAGGAGTCTACACCGACACCAACTCAGCAACTTCAACTAAATTGGAGTCTTACCAATTTTTTATTCAACTTCTTCCAACACTGACTGAAACAATCCTCGTCATCTGTTTATTCACCAGCACTTGAGGTATAAAGTTTATAAACCAATAAAAGTCAAGATCAGAATGAAAGATTTTTGTCTCAAGGTATGGCACAAAACCCTTCTACTTTTGAGTTTTTGACTGCACTACCACAGAGAAGGTTGGACAGAACATTAGAGTTTAGTTTGGACTCACTTTCAAGGCCTCTATGACCAGGTCTCGGGCCTCCAGCTCCCCTTCCATGATGCTCAGCAGGGTGAGCAGCTCCGGCTTACTCAGGTTATCCATGTTGAACTCGCATTTCTGGAACAAAGACCAGAAAACAAAGCATCAGTTAGATAAGTGGACATTGTCAAACATTAGTGTGTGAGACAGCAGTTAAAAAGTTCACATTTCTAATACAAACTGAGTAAGCTGAAACTCTTCAGCTGCAAACTCTTCAAACGCAAGATGTCTAGGCGTTCCAACAATGGAGAACAGAAATATAGTTGACTAAAATCAGACTTCACTGACACTATTTAATGATATATAATCCAAGAGGTGGTGAATAAAATATCATTTTTGAAACAGCTGCAGGTACTGATTGGGGCATTGGTTATAATGAAGATCAACCCCGTCTACTGTAATTATTGAGAGAAAAGGCCATGATAGAAAAACGCAAAGTCCTGATCTACATGACTCAAGCTATGCTCGAACTTTGACCAAGCAGGAGCCTATATATGGTAGTAACGTATGGATGATCCCCTTTAATTCACAGAAGTGCCAAGCTTTTGAAAATTGAATCTAAATTAATATTTGCAGTTTGTGCCTGGCTGGAATTTTAGGGGTGCTCAAATCCAGGCCTTGAGGGCCAGTGTCCTACATGTTTTCAACCAAGCTGCCAGTGAAGCTCCTTATTAAAAAAGAAAAAGAAGCTCCTTTTTGGCAAAACACAACTGATCCGGTTAATCAGCAGCACATAAGGCAGGAGTTCTAGAAAACTACCAAGAGGTCGGCCCTTGAGGCCTAGATTTGGACACCCCTGCTTTAGAGGAATGGTTCTCTTCTGCTTCTTTTTAAACAAGGTCATTGCAGCTTCTTAGTACCTGGATCAGAATGGTGGCCCTTGAGGCTTGGAGCCATTGTCAGCCCTGCTCTACAGTCTATCAGACATTGGAAATAGGCTGTTAATTCTAAAGGCACTCACTTGTCAGTCCCATATATAGACATGATTTACCATATGTTTCAAACAAAGGTGTACTGGATTATAAAGCAAAATAATCAGAACAGTATCATTCCACGAGGCTCCTGCTGATGGTGCCCATAATGCTTCGACAATCCATCAAGCAGTGTGGCTTTGTGGTTTACCAAAGTGGAACAAAAACATTTAGGCGGATTTTG
The DNA here is from genome assembly GCA_037389245.1 of Oryzias sinensis. Classification (NCBI taxonomy): domain Eukaryota; kingdom Metazoa; phylum Chordata; class Actinopteri; order Beloniformes; family Adrianichthyidae; genus Oryzias; species Oryzias sinensis. The sequence goes on along the minus strand of CM074499.1, from coordinate 27,743,160 downwards.
TTCTACAAAACACTCGTTCCAAATCAGTAAACACAACCAAATAATTGCATAAAGCGCTGTGATGTTTGAGAAAATTAAAGGATTTTAAGAGTAATCTGAAAATAGTGCGCACTTTTTGGAGAGATATCCACCAACCATTGACAGATTAGACATTACCAAGGAAGTACAGCAATCAAAGCATCCAGAAAACATGCAGGTAGGGGCACCAGTTATACAGTGGGTGCAGATGACAACATTGTTGTAGTTAGCAATATTTTTAGTGTTGAACAAAACAAGACTCTTTTGTTTTAATTGTAAAGTCCCTCAACAAATCCCAGGTAACAAGTAGGAACATATGTAGACATTTTGCAAGGATGTTGCCATGGAAACAGAGCAAACTGCCCATTTTTTAGTTTTGCTGATAAAGAATGTTGACAAACATCAAATATGAAGTTAGCATCACATAAAAGAAAACAATGAAGAAAATAATTGTATCATTACACTGACCATCAGTGTTCCGGTAATGATACAATTTAGCCGCGGGCCTTTTTTCTAGAAGCTGTGATTAGCGTCCTACATTTAACTTTATTTATGCATAATTTAACTAAAAAAAACAGGACCAAATTTAATTTAAAATAGCTAACCTTTCACTGTATGTTCATACGTTTTCAAAGTGGGGCCCTTGGTTCTAGTCTGAAGGATACCAGTAAGTGGCTGCTTTTGCATTCGTTGAGTTGTACATTTATTCCTGGTGAATTTTGTAAACGCTGCCAATAACATTGCCGTTCTACCTGTTTCTCCACTTTTGGGAGTCACTCCAGCCTCTTTTTTTCTGCTCATGGAATAAACTACAGAGCTGTTCTATCAACCCCTGGAGCATCACTTCTTCTTTATGCTATCCGTTCACTTTCCACACAGGAGGTGTAACAGGTGACAACATTTTGATCCATGTTTAGCTATGTACAGGATAGTGCAGTAGCTAAATGACAGCCAAAATATGTATTTGAAGTGTGAAGGCTCCTGTGATCGTCTGCAACAGTAAATCAGTGTGATTCTAAATGAAAAGTACACTGGTTTGCTTTTTTCTGCTTCTATGATGATGCCACGATTCTTAAAAGTCTTCCTGTAGAGCAGGAGTGGGCAAACCACGGCCCGTGGGCTGGATCCATCCTGCCTCCATGTTTGCTCCGGCCCACTGAACAATATCAGAGACCCATGTTTATTATTTTTATCTGGCCACACGATCAAGACCTGCATAGAATGTGACATTTTCTTCCTCCCTTCTGCAGTCTGAGCTCCAACCTGAAACCCTCTAAAATCTCTGTCAAACAGAAAATGTCTTTCCTTTCTACGTCGTAGTTCATCTTTCCTGGTTTAGCTCATTCTAATAGAGCGATTATGCTGCTTATTTTAAACACCCTGTTCTGTGTCCTGATTGGCTGGAGACCTTGTCAATCAATCTCCTCCGTGTCTCCTGAACAGAAACACGGAGCTCTTCAGATCAGAAATCTGTGATCGATCAGATGTTTGTTTTCATTCTAAGATCCTGGACCTAATTTCTATGAAGGTTTGAGAATTTAAACGACAGAAACGTGTGAAAATGTTCATGTCTGTCTGAGAAAAGTGTATTTAGGCAGTGAGGAGTTTTACTGCCATAAACATCTGTAATCATTCTCCGTGCATTTCACCGATCACAGTTATTTCTAGAACATAACTCCTGCAATAAACGAGGAACTCTGTAGGTAGGTAACACAGATATAAGCTTAGCTGCAGCAGACGATGTAGAAATGAGCTTTTTCATTATCACAGGATGAGACACAGACTTGCTGGACACAGCTGCTCAGTTTTAGCACAAACTGTGAGACGTGTGAGGAGCTGCAGCTTCAAAGTCTCAGCGGGACGAAAACGGGAGAGGATCCACTATTTATTGGTTTTTCTTCTTAATATAGCAGTATATTTTTTCCTGACTTTTTGTCTTTTAAAACCACAGTTTCTTCGGTCATTTATTGTTTCATAAATAGTGTTATTTATTTTATTAAAAGGATCATGATTTAATCAAACTTAATTACAGGCCTTTACAATAAAAGAAAGATCAAAGAAGTTTAAAGAAAAAGAGTTATTGTGGGCCCTCACAAAAGTTTGGGGACTCTGCTCTAGCATCCATGTGGTGTTGGAAGATCATCATTCAAACACTACATGAGTTTGACATGAGGTACATCAAGCCGTTGGTGCAATTGGCTCTGAAATGAGAACAAAAGTTTTAACCTAAAAACTCTAAAATGCTGTTTTAAAATATAATTTTCACTCCAAATGTTTAAACCGGCCCTTCTATCCAATTTTAGAACCCTATGCGGCCCGCGAGACAAAATAATTGCCCGCCCCTGCTGTAGAGGAACCCTGACTGTAAACAGTCACCCTGTTTGACCTATTATCACCGGAGATGTCACTGACAACACTTTAATAACACACACACTTTTGACATACTGCATCTCTACTGTGTGTACTCATACTGATGCTCCATATCAGCAAAAGGCTTCAGAATCCGCTGGAATGACATTAACTGTGTAAACGATTGAAGAGTTACAATAGTCGAAAGAATGTAAAGACTGAAGCTGCAACTTTGGTATGAAAGGGTTAACTGGCTACTTATTTACTGGGGTTTTTTAAACTAACATAGCAAAATAAGTAGTAAAAATAAATATCTGGGAGTTACAGTCCCCATGGCAGCAAACCCTTAGATGGAAATCCAAATTAATGGTTGAAGATTGAGATAAATCAGATAAAAGGATGACAAATTTGGACTGATCGCACAAGCTCTTAACACACGTTTAAAATGTATAACTTAGTTTTACAGTTTCCCAGAAGCTACACTGTAGAAAAGTTATATAAACCAACCTGAAGCAGAACGTCTTTAAGTTTTGAGATCACGGAAGGAGGTAAAGTGACGGACTGGCTTTCACTGACCTTAGACCTCTCTGTGGACTGTGGATACCTTGGAGTGCTAACTTGAGAAACCTGTCCCACTCTAGGCCAACAACACCGAGTCAGACAGGGGGGAGCAAAGAGCGCAGAGCTTTATTTAACCATGAGAGGCTTAGTGGTGGTGGGGTGGGAGTCCGTGAGGCGGAAGACGGACGTTGGGTGGAACCCGAAGAAGAAAGACTATGCTGGCAGAGCAATGTGTGAGCTGAAAAGTCTCCGGAGCACCTGTTCACCTGACAGTGCTATATGTAAATAAACTCTAAAGCAGTCAATAGGATGATGGCAATGTGCTGTGGGTGTTTGACATGGTACTCCAATAATGCCAGCTGAGTCACTGAAATTATGACCAATTTAGAGGGATGTTTGGTGGGTGGCCCCCTTCACCTCCCTGTGCTCGCCCCCACAGGCCTCATTCCACCACTTTCTCAGCTCACTCATCTCCCCCTGCTACCACCCACCTACCTGGGAGATTGTTGCTACCCTCTATAGAAGGCTTGAACCTCACATCACTGGCCGGAGGTTACCCAGCCACTGCCATATTGAATGGAAACATGAGCTGAACTAAACAGATGGGAACTATAGTTACTTCCTGTTAAGCTGCAGGATGTCATCATGTAGATTAAAATGGACCGAGTATGGTTCTACCACAGCCCTGCAGCCGACTGTTGACTTGTTCAAGGTGTAACCCGCCTTTGCCCAACAGTAGCTGGGTAGGCTCCAGCAACCTGGTAGCCCAGAAATGCCATTCCATCCCTCAACATCAGCATTACACGCGTGTATGCAGCAGGGGGCGGAGTTATGGAAGGGAAGCTTGAATAAAGCTGCGCCCTTTTAACAGCATGATCACTACTTTGGCCTTTGGCACATTATGAGCAAAAGGAATCAAAATACTATGTTGCAGTCATGGCCCAGACTCTTGGTTAGCCTTCAGAAACTTGGCTGTGTACATATCAGAGACTGATCAGGTAGAGTACTCTGAGTACCCACATATTAGTAAAGCTATGGCGCAGTTTCAACAAGGAAGATCTACCTCACTTCCAGGTGTGCTAGCTTGTTATATCACTCTACACATCAATTAGCCTTCACCTTCAACCAGGGGTGTCAAACTCCTTTTGGTTCGGGGGCCACATTCTGATCTCAAGTGGGCCGGACCAGTAACATGAAAGCAAAATAACAGCTTTGTTTTTGTTTTTTACTCTGTTGGAAAAAATGCCTCAACCAACATAGTAGCCTAATAACTTGGGGCTAATGGATCTCAAATAAAATTAATTTCACTTCAAAAAAATTGTTATATTCAATTTTATACAGACTGAATATTTGACATCTGACACTGAAGCAATCCCGATAATAAACTCAAGAGGGGCTACAGAAGAAAAAAAAACACCGTTCCTAAAATGTAAATTTCCAAACCATTAAAAATGAATTTAAATGAAACCTGCTAACATTTGTGAACATAAGAATTTAACCTCCTTACTCTCCTTAAACTTCACCCGACCACCAATATCAGGATTCAGATCCTGTGCAGCAACACATGTGCTGTCATTCAAGTGTGCAAAACACAATAAAATGTCCAAGAATCTTTTCCTGGTTTCTGCCTGAATTCTGTGGCAACACCTGCCTACTTCCTGACCTTTGATGGGGCGCCATCAGTGACCAGACTGACATCACATGACCAGTTCACTTCAACATCGTCTGGCACAGTAACTAGAGAGCTGACTGTGTCATCAGCTGTTGTTTTGTCCATCAACTCAAGAAACTCAGCTGTGACGGTCTCTTTGACATCTATAATAAATATGCACAGCTGTATATATCTGTGATGTTGGTGTTTTCATAAATAGCAACCAAAAATGCAATAAATGACTGGATTCCTTCAGAGATGTTGTATCTGTAATCATAATCCTTGACAGACTTATGCTAGCGAAGGTCGACTGCTTTTTGGGGCACAAGATCACCTCTGAAAAGGGTTTGGATGTTTACAATAAGGTAGCTGTCACTGCTCCTTCACTGATGTCAATGCTGCAGTTTTTTAGTCCAGCTAACAGTTGGTAATTCTTTTTTCTTAACTGCAAATGGTGAAACTTTTCTTTATGGTAAGTCTCATAGTGGTGCTGAATGTTGTATTCTTTGAACACTGTGACTTGTTGATGACATACCAAGCATGCAGGTTTTGCATTCAGCTTTGTGAAAAAAAAAAAAAGTTTTTCCTGGAAAGCTCTTCACTCCACTTCACTTTTTGACAACATTTTGGTCATTAGGGTGTCACTACTGATCATCCTTATAGCAAGACAACAGCGGTAAGGCTCATAGGGAACCAAAGTGAATCTTACCCAGACACAGAGCTGTTAGGTTTCGATTTTAGCACGTGCACAGATATGCTGTTTCTCCTGCTTTGCTTTTCCTTTGCTCCCCCTAGTGGCGGAATTGTACATTTCGATTATTTCTTTAAAAAATCATAACTCGCCACAGGAATGGACTAGAAACTTGCTTTCTTTTTTAAACATCCTTATGATTTTTACTCTTCATGTGTGGAGTAACCACCTCGGGCTGGATGCGGCCCGCATGTTTCACACCACTGCCTTAAACCATTAGTTAAATTGCCTGCCTTTCTTCTCAACCAATCACAATCCTATTTTTGCTTTTAATTTCATGAATGGTCGTCTCTCTGCATTCTAAACGGTTCGCTGGCCCTCCATCTAAACAATGCTTTGGAATGGACTGGCCCCCAACCACCAGCAGTGTCTCTGGGGTTTATTAAGCTCTGGTCCAATTCATCCTAAAAACACAAGACATCAATGGCCCAAAGATTATGAACTTCTTTCCATGAACATTTTTCTGTGGCACAAAAAAATGTTTACTCGCCATCCTAAAATATCTCTCTATTGAAATACAGGTGCATCAGGTTCTCCAGGGGCTTTTTTAAAGTCATTAGGACAGTCTTGGAACATTCAGTTAGATTGGGATGAAAAGTGATCCACCTTCATAATGTTTGGTTTGTTTTCACACTGCACTCTCTGGAGCTAAACAAGGACTACAGAAAAGTGTAAAAGACGGTCACATCTACTGCTCAGTAGGGGGCAGTATTACCTGAGACACACAAACAGAAGAAAACCACAGAGGAGACGATGGACTGCTTTCTTTGATCTTGCCCCTACACTTCTGTCCGACACTGACTAATGCCCTAGTCATAACTGCCGTTACGGTGGATACAGTATGTCTGCGGGTGAGAAATGGGCTAACCTGTACAGAGCAACGAGATACCCCATCTGAGCAAAAATGTTCATCCATGTTTCTTTCTGCAACGATGCTACGGGCGACAGGTCATATTAAACACTTAGACAACACACAAGGGAAAGGAATGGTGAAGTAGGTGAGATGCAGGTGTCTCAGAAGGATTTTTCATTTTTTCAAACCCTGAGCACCGCGGCATTTGCGCACGGTTAGTATAAGGTCCAGTGCGCACCTTACAAATGACTACTTAACAAACACGACCATAGTATGTAACATTTTCATGATACCCCCTGGAAGTGGCCACACAACGGAACTGAAAGGAACATCTGCATTCTGCTTAAGATGCAGCCAGTTTTCTGTACGACCCTCCCCAGGCCCGAACATCCCAAAAACCCACGAAACCCTGTACATGTGACATAGGCCTTACATAGACCTTCTTTGATTGATTACTGCTCTTTGGGTCTGCTGTAACTGTCATCTGTACTGAACCACACCAGCGTTTAGAAGCAGGAGAACAGAGATCGCCAGTTTCAGCTAACAGGAGTAAACTTGCTTGGTCTGCACCAGAGTTCAGAAGAGCTTTCACGCATCCAAGAACTATCAGGATACAAAGTATGGTGTGAAAGTACCATCAAAATATTGCTTTTATAATTCCATCACGGATTTTAAAAATGGTATGGCTTATTTCAGGCAGGCGGGTGTGTAGTAGCGGTAGAGCAGCTGATTTCTGATTGGAATACTGCAGGTTCGATTCCAGCCTTGCCATCTATGTGTGAATGGGGCTGTGACTGTAAAGCCCTTTGGGCCTTTGAAGAAGTTTGTAAAGGGCTATACAAGTATACGCCAATTACCATTTATTTCTCACAATAAAAAAAAATCAAACTGGAAATCAGTTGATTATTTTTCTTTCAGGACTACTAAATAAAACAAAATTAAAGTATAAGCAGTTCTGAACAATGCTTAGCAATAAAGATAACTATTACCAAGTGGAATATATGCTATTTATGTCTGGTATTACTAGTAAAGATGTCCACTTGTCTTCAATCCCTGAAAAAGTGAATGTAAACTTCTAAAGAATCCCAGTTTGTGTTACACTAAAGATGGATGTTTATGGATCGACCATGAACACATCTGATGGAGTGACTCATTGGTTTTTGAGCTGCTAAAGCCGAAGGCTGCAGGACTCCTCACTAAGGCAACAGTTTGAAGCCTCAGCCAAGACCACCAAAGCAAACCTGAGAAATGATCCTCCCCAAACGATGAAGATCAACCACAACTAAACCCTCGCCTCAGTCAGGTCAGACCAAACGCCACCTCTAGAAGCCAGGCTGCCTGCAGGACGTTCAGATAATGGATGGAGTCTTTCCACCTCGTGGACTGCCTCCCTTTCGGCGTGTTTCTTTGAACCCTCCTGAACTCCTCCTCATCCTCGCGCTCTGCTCCGCGCGGCGTTCCTGCGCGTCCCGCTGCTGCACGAGAGCGAAAACAGCGGATGAAAGGACCCGACGGCGGCGGCATCGAACCCTCTCCGGCCTGGCTGGGATCTCTGGATCCGGTCAGCAGCGCGGCGCAGAAAAAAACGCTCCCACACCGAACCGAACCGAACATGCCCGCCGCTCGGGTCGTGTCTTACCGCGTCCAGGCTCCCCGGCACGGCGGCGGCCAGTGTTTGTACCGGGGGAGGCTGCTCTCCACCGACTCCCTCCGACGCCATCTTCGTGCTGAAGCGCTGTGCCGGAGTGACGGCGCATTCGACACTCATGGACGGCTGCGCCACCGACAGCAGAGCCCTTCCAGGACGGACGGCCGACAGAAAGACACGACGAGGGGCCTGATGGGAGCAGATCTCCGGGAAAGGAGCAGCAGCTGCGGGGGAGGGGGGGAGCCGCTGTGGGCGTGAACCGGAGGAACATCCAGATGTGAGAGCCTGGAGCCCACTCACGCGCAGGGATGTGCCTCAGCTCCCTCCTCCCTCCGGATGATTGACAGGAGCATCTGCCTGTCTGAGGAGCCGTGGAGGCGGGGAAGGGGGGGGGGGGGGGGGTGGGCATCGCCCCCCCCCTCCCGCGCGTAAAGAGATGACCTTAAATGAATACAAACATTGTTTTCAGCAGCTTCACATTTACAGCCAATGATCTGGGAAAAGTTTGGAGTTTCACTGCACCACCTCTGATTTCAATAGAATAGAATAGAATAGAATAGAATAGAATAGAATAGAATAGAATAGAATAGAATAGAATTCTCATTATAGACTCTAGGTCCAAATGTCAACAACATTAAAACCTAAAAACATATAGAAAGCATCATAAAACTAAATAAAAGGAATATACAAATCATAAATGCGTGCTTAATTCTACATTACATACTCAGAACAACAGACATGCCAAAAGAACATTGAGTTAAAAATGCTTCCATGTTCTTTACACCATGGTCCAGGTCACATGTGTCCAACTCAGGCCCGAGGGTCAAATTTGACCCGCAGTGTAATTATAATTGGCCCGTGAGATCATATCAAACGTACATTGGAGCTGGCTCGCGGTATATTCTGTACCGTTAATACTACACATCCCACAATGCTTTGCTAGTATGTTGGCACACAGTCAAAACCAGCAAACACTGTTTTTTTCTGTTGACAGTCATTGACAGCCACGCTCCAGTCACATCAGACAAATTAATTTCACCCTCCACAAAAATGGCCAAACAAAAGATGGACAACAGGAGCTTTCAAGACATTGCTGCTAAAATACGAAGGTTTTCCTCGGCTTACAGTCTAACCCCAGACATTGATGAACTTGCATCTAAGAAAAGATGCCAGGTATCTGGCTCAGACCAATGTGCAGAGAAAATCAGAGTGTAGCAAACTGAGCTTGATTATATCTGTTTCTTATGCCCCTTTTCTACTGAAAGGTATGGTGGTCTGTTAAGAGTTGAAATGCTGGATTTTACTGGATGACATTATTTTTGGTTCTTTTGTTGTTAACATTGCAAAAAGTTTACTTTAAAAAAGAACTTGAAAGGATACGGGGAAAGACATGCCTTATTTATTTATTATTATTTATTTAAATAAGAAAAGAATACTACCGATGTGTCTTTTATTTCAATTTTTTTCATGTGTTTGTAATATCAAGCTTTGGTTTTTACAGAATCTGTGTTTAATCATAACTTAAGTTTGTTCCCACACGAAAAGGCTAAACATTACATCTCAGTTTCAGTTCATTTTTCAATGAATGTTTAGTTTGGCCCGTGAATTTACTTCCCTGCTTAATTTTGGCCCACTGTGAATTTGAGTTTGACAACTCTGGTCCAGGTGAATCCTCGATCCTGATTGGCTGCTGGGTGTGGAAGGCTTCCACAGCGTGCGTTAATTTCTGATAATGCAAACTTTGAAGGCCATTAACCCTCACATCTTCAACAGAAATCCAACAGAAATTCAACCTCACTTCCAGAATTGTAGTTAAATTCAGGGAAATAGATACATAATAAATTTTGATCCAATACTTAAACTTCAAAAAAGAGCAATTAAGAGTCATAAATAAAGTTGGTTGTCATGAATCTACAAATGCGCTATTTACTAAATCAAATGTGTTATATATTTACTCCAATGAAAATTATGTTTTTGGTGTTTTAAACTTGTTCTTGCAGCGTTTTCGTCATAATGGTGTCAGGCCTTGACCGTTCCTGTCCATTCGCTGCCCTCTACTGTTCCTGTTTGGTGTATTTTCCTTATTTGTTCTTTGCTTGCCCTCTCCCTATCTCTCCTCCACTGATGTCCAGAATAAGGCAGGGCGTCTTGCCAGTCTGTCCGCTTACCTCAAGTGGTATCGAACCCACATCTGAGTTTGCTTCCTTGCATTTTACTCTAATCAGATCATTTTGTTGCTGTGTAGTCTGCTCTGACCCGGAACCATTCAGCCTGTTCTGACGTCTGGACTCCTTCTGCACTCCCTGCGGCCTCCCACCCCCCCAGGGGTGTCCAGGCAGGGGCAGGGGTGTCAATAAATCTTTAGTTTTCAATCACCCATCACCTCTCCTTATCTGTCCATGACGACTACGTGTATCAAATCGTTTAAGCTTAAAACGAAGTCGGGTGTGACGCAGCAACTGAAATGCGGGGGCCAAAATCTACCTGTTTCACTTCACAATAAAGAAACATAATTTGAGAGGTATTTTTATGTTTGAATCATGCAGAGTAAGAATTATTATCCTATGGTCCAGGTTAATACTCGATTCTGATTGGCTGCTAGGTGTGCTTTAAAAAGTGATATACCACAGGATGATTGCACGGAAAAAAAGAAGTTCCGGTCACCTAGCTTAAATGTTTCGTATCACTGCGCCGGCTTCTTTATCATCATTTGGACAAAAACAACCAGTAGGAGGTGAACTTTCTCTCTGAACTGATGCTTTATTCAACACATTGTGATGATCAGTATATATATATATATCGCTTTCCTTTGCTGCTACAGTCGCAGTTGCTGCCGGCTCAGCTCCTTGTCATGTTACCGTGGCAACGCTTTTGTGTGACGCACTTCAGCACATCGCACAAAAGCAATCTAAACCAAAGAAATAACAAGAATAAAGTACTATAAACAGATTGAATATTTATTTATCTTGTTTGCTTGTGGTATAAGTGCGATAATGGCATTTGAAGTGTCCATTATCAGAAATTAACAGACTTTACGTAAGCAACCGCCCAATGCGAAATTCAGTCTTCCACAGCGTGTGTAAATTTTCTGTTACACCATGGTCCGGGTGAATAATCGATTCTGATTGGCTGCTGGGTGTGCATTAAAAAGTGAAAATGCAGAGTGATAACTGCACGCCCCAAAAAGAAGATCCGGTCACCTATCTTAAATGTTTTGTATCACTGCGCCGGGCTCTTTAAAACAACTTTCGCTTCATCATCTGGACAAAAAAGAGCGGTAAGAGGTGAACGTTCACTCTGAACTGATGCTTTATTCAACCCATCGGAAAGATCAGCATATATATATATCGCCGAATCTTGACTGCTGCAGTGATGCAGCGCTATATCACATTACCATGACAAGGCGCTGCACCACATAACACACAGTCCGCTTTTCGTGAAAAAAGTGATCCAAATCAGGGGGGAAAAAAACAAGAATTAAGGACTAAAAACTGGTTAATATTTATTTCTTTTGTAAGTGACCATTGTATAAGCGGGTTAATGGCCTTAGAAGTGTGCATTTTCACTTTTTAACGCACTTCACGGAAGTGCGCTTCGCGTCGGACGGTTCAGGCTTTCACGGTGTTCGTTAAAAAGTGATAATGCACAGTTCTAAGGCCATTAACCCTTACTTATTGTTTAAAGGTATGTTTGACAAATCAAATAAACCTCAAACATCCAGAGAGAAGCTTTAGAAGGACATGAAACATAAAAATATAACAGCTGTGGTGTTTACAAATAATATGTAAAAGAATATGATGCAATGTAGCATAGATAGAATATAAAATCAAATAAAAGGTCTAATTATAATTACTATATACTCAGCAAAACGTTTGTATCATTTGTTTCAGGGATGCAGAGTAATTTCTTCTCAAATCTGTATTAGAATGGGACAGTATGAAGATTTCAAATTGTAAATCTCACCACTATCCTTTACTTTTGACATTACAACAAACCCAAAGCTATTATTTGTTTATATTTAACTTGTCCAGCAGCAAAACAAGCAGATCAGAGCTGAAGGCCTCTTGTGTTGGACAGATGTTACTGTTACAATAGGGTTATGAATCTTCACACAAGAGAAGTATATTTATATAAACCCCTTTAGAATTTTCAGGCTAAACTTTATTTAAATTCATTATGTTTGCATATATTTCTTGTTGGACTGGAAATAAAATGAAAGAAGAGAGAAGGAGCGAGTGGGATGTTAGAGATGGGGATAAGGGTGCAAAAGAAAGGGGGAAGAATGGGGGTTAAGGAAGTTGCTGAGCGAGTTGTTTGAGGTTTATCATCAATGCTGTCAGGTGTGGATGTCAGTCAAAAGGGTGATGTCTGTCCACAGACACTCGGTTATCGCAAACACACCTGTTTGGTCCAAAAACCTTCACACACATACACAATACAACAGCTCACAGGTACATACTTATGCATACAAACAAACACATGTCAAGCATATCAATGCATACTATTTGTGCAAAGGTTAGCTGACACCTGTGCTCAGGTGAGTGTTTGTGTTCTACTCAGGTGGATCTTCTTTCACTTTTGGCTTCTCCCATCAGGGGTCGCCACAGCGAAACAACCCTCCCTTGATGATGAGTCGCATGGTTAACTTGGCAATGTTTTACGCCGGATGCCCTTCCTGACGCAACCCTCTCAACCCAACCGGGCTTGGGACCGGCACAGCATGATGTAGTCTAAAAAGAGTAGGAGTGCCCGTTCACCACCACACCAAGAGCCCCATCGATGCCGAGGCAGCTGTGGCCACCAGGGCCTCCCAGACATCCACGTGGGATAACAAATCAAGGGATGCAACATTTCCAAGTTTCATCACAAAGACAGGATTTCTGTAGCATTCCTCCACAGATAGCGCTAAAGAGAGATGTGAAGATGGAGGAACAAGTCCTGAGCTGAAATAGTTCCCGGCGTGGGAGATGTGGATGGAGCAAAGCAAGGCACAGGTTGATGCAACTGTCAGGAAGCAGTGATGGCCAGAGTCTTGGAGGACAACCAAACTCTCATGAACCCGATCACTGTTGGAGCTCACAGCAACACAGTAACTTCCTTTCTGCAACAGACTGAGAGGGTAGCCGGGCAACTGACACTCGGCCCTGTGTGCTGGAGCTCTGGCATTTAGCTCAGCTGCTGTGCAGACAGGAAATGAAGCAGAAAAAATGTGGCAATGAACCCTCAGATCCTGTATCCTAGCCACCGCTTCCTATAGGGCAACAAGGGGGCAATAGATACTCTGCTAATGGAGAAGAAAGACATGAAGGGAAAAAAGAGGAGGAAGGCTCATATCTGGGACACATCCCTGTTTGATATCCCCCTGAGGGCGGCCAAGCTGAACCAGGTCTCTGTTCAGTCATCGTCCCAGCTGATCGGAAGCCTGATCTCCTTTGCTTATCTATTTCAGGCTGTCTCTGCTCTTCTTCTCTTTTATTTTCTAGGTTTGTTCTCACATTCTGTCTCTGTCTGACCATAAGTGCATGTCTGATGACTGGATAGAGCGGGCGCTTGAAGTAAAGGCTTTACCGAATGTTACTTTCACACTAAAATCAAGTTTTTGTGTTCACTAAGGAAAAAGACTGTTGCCATCACATTCTCAAACACTCTTACCAGTCATAGAGTTATGTCTATTTTTACATGATAATTAATTAATTCATCTTTGTCGTGTGATTTAATGATACTGAAGGATTCTTAATTCTGTCTGATGAAAAGTTATGAGCCGGATAATGATAATTTGTGTAATGAAAATGGTTACGGTAGAACAGTGGTGGGATTATAGAAATCTACTTCCCTCCACTCCCTTTCAATGAATCTTTAATTTAAGGTCTAATTATCCTAAGTTTGATACGTATTTGTATCAATGTAAAACTGCTGATTGTATTGTATTGTGCATTATTCTTGCTTTTATTGCTTGAAATAAACCATTTTAAATCAATTAGTATTGTGTCGTGTTTTTAAAAAAGAGCAAGTATTCCTCAGTGAAAATGACGCAGGAGCACCAGTAACAGATGTGTGGCGGATAAAAAAACAATTTCAGAAAAATGTCTCACTTTACCTCAAGTATACTTTACCTTTATTAGGAATTCCTACTAAAATATTTGAAAATTCATGTTTTTTCAGGGTTTAAGTAAGTATTCTGATGGAACATAATCCCTCATTTTTATACCATTTTCCTCAAACAGCCAAAGTCTTTTAGTGTTTTAGAAGCAGTGCTGATGAGTTGAAAAACTCTGGAATTCTCTCCCCCCAGGCCTTCGTAACAGTGACTTCTTTTCAATTTTTTATTCCAGACTCAAAAAAGTTATAATTTGCTTTTGCAGATCACAATTTTTCATCTTCTGATATCTGATTTTATTAATGTTTTTAACTTATTTATTGTTTTAACATGTTTTAATTTTATTGTGTTTTACTTTTGAACCTGTACAGCAGGGGTGCCAAACTCATTTTGGTTCGGGGGCCACATTCAGCCCGTCTGATCTCAAGTGGGCCGGACCAGTTACGAAAAGGCAAAATAATTGTTTTGTTTTCGTTTTTTTACTCTTTTGGAAAAAATGCTTCAACCTTCAAACTTGCAAACATTTGTGAACATAAAGAGTTTGGAGTTAACCTCCTTTCTCTCCTGAAACTTCACCAGACTATCACTGTCAGGATTCAGATTCTGTGCAGCAACACATTTACCGTCATTCAAGTGTACAAAACACAATGAAATGTCCAAGAATCTTTTCCTGGTTTGATGCTCAAATTTTGGGGCAACACCTGCCTTCTTCCTGACCTTTGATGGAGTGCCATCGGTGACCAGATGACATCACGTGACCAGACTGACATCACGTGACCAGACTGACATCACGTGACCAGTTCACTTCAACATCGTCTGGCGCTGTAACTAGAGAGTTCACTATGTCATCAGCTGTTGTTGTGTCCGTCAACTCAAGAAACTCAGCTGTGACGGTCTCTTTGACATCTCTAATAAATGTGCACAGCTTTGTTTATCCGTGATGTCGGTCCTTTCATCAACAGTGACCGAAAATGCAATAAATGCCTGCATTCCTTCATTTGGCATCAAAGTCTCCTCAGAGATGTTGTATCTGTAATCGTAATCCATGACAGACTCATGTTGACAAAGGTCGACTGCTTTTTGGGGCACAAGTTCACCTCTGAAAAGGGTTTGGATGTTTGCACCAACGTGTCTACAATTAGGTGTCTGTCACTGCTCCATCACTGATGTCAATACTGCAGTGAATGCAAACGTTTGTTTTTTCAGTCCAGCTAATTGTTGGTAATTCTTCTCTTTTCTTAACTGCACATGGTAAAACTTTTCTTTATGGTGAGTCTCACAGTGGTGCTGAATGTTATTTTCTTTGAGCACTCAGATGTGTTGATGACATACCAAGCATGGGGGTTTTGCATTCAGCTTTGTAAAAAAAACTCTGTCCATTTTTCTTGGAATGCTCTTAACTCCACTTCACTTTTTGGCAACATTTTGGTCTTTAGGGTGTCACTACTGATCATACTTATAGCAAGATAACAGCGGTAAGGTTCATAGGAAACCAAAATGAATCCTACCCAGACGCAGAGCTGTTAGGTTTAGCTTTTGGCATGTGCAGAGATAAGCTGTTTCACCTGTTTTGCTTTTCCTTTGCTCATCCTACTGGCGGAATTGCGCATTTCTGTTATTTCTTTAAAGAAATCATAACTCAACACAGGAATGGACTAGAAATGTGCTTTTATTTTTTTATTTTTAAATTATAACATCCTTATAATTTTTACTCTTCATGTGTGGGCCAGACTTAACCACCTGGCGAGCCGGATACGGCTGTACAGTGTCCTTGGGTGTTTTGAAAAGATGCTTTTAAATAAAATGTACTATTATTATTATTATTATTATTATTATTATTATTATTAAAAGTAACAAACTGTTACTGTCAGACAGCAATGTATAGGAAATAAAAGCAATTATTTTTGTGTGTGTTTGTTTGCCAGTGTGATGCATGCAGTGCCAAACCCAAAATGGTGGTGAGGTGAGGACGGAGTTTGAAAACAAGCAGCTCCACACATAATCTGGGGGTCAGCAGGAAAAAAACAATCATCAGATCATTTTGGATCAAAAATTCATTGGTTTATTGTTAGTGAGAGTAGGTTGAATCAAAAATGTTCAATGGGCTCAACAAAGAATGCCTGGAGTCATCCTTCACCTGTTGATAAAAGGAGAGACGTTAGACTAAGAATATTTTAAGTATATTTGGTAACAGAATTTAAAGATCAACCTAAGAGAAGGCAACAAACTTAAGACTCATTTGATCAAACTTCCATAAAGTATATGTTAGAATGTGTAAAGACAATCAAAAGCATTCACTGAAGGCAAAAATAACTGTTTCAAGTTCTCAGGATTCAGCTGGCAAAGATGTATCCAAGAACATTTAATGGATGATTCAAATCGGACATAATCTACAAATTATTTGTGTCATAAGATCAACACAACAAATCATTTCTTCCGATTCATTTCATTTTCCAAAAAGACTTGCTACTGTGGATGATAGTATATTCAGCTTTCTTAAATTCTATGTTTAAATTTTGATCAACATCATATCAAGCAAAGGTTCTCATTAAACCAAATGAGGTTGTCTTGAAGTTGAGTCATGGCAACCGGACTTGAAATCTTCCTTGAAAGAATATGACTCAACATCAAGACATCACATCAAACATCTTTTATCCAGAATTATCTAAATAAGACGGAAAATAGACAAGAGGATGGTAGAATTATAATCAAGTCTTCTAAACCAATTTGTAATTACTGTATTTTCCAGAGTATAAGTCACACCTGAGTATAGGTTGCAGGAGCAAAAAATGAATAATAAACAAGAAAACAACATACTACATAACATTAAGTTGCACGGGATACAAATTGCACCTTTGGCTGAAGAGTGCAATGCTTCCGAACAAATTGGCAGAGCTCCTCGTAATGTTGCGTTCACACCGAACGGTATTCACCAGTGTAATTTGCGTCCACTGTCTCTTTCTCAATGCTCAATGCTTGTCCAAAAATGTGTTCATGAAGTAGACACTAGCATCGTATGTGGGAGAAACTACCATCAAGTTTCTAGCTTGGAAGCATTGACCGTATCTCTCCTTTACAATGCATGGAAGACACGAATGATGTTTAGAAATCAGGCTTATTTGTTTTAAAAGGCTCTGCAAAAGCATCAGTAATCACATCTCCATGTTTGGGTCCATGAGACCATTCAGAGACTCTCCCAGTACGGTGAGGTTCACCATCTACTGCAGGAGCTGCGTCTGAATGTAAACCAATATTAATGTTGTGATGCAAACAAGAAAAGTATCATAAAGTTCAGGAGGAGAAAGATCCGATTCTTCTCCATGTTTTGGACAGCACTTCTTCTCCATTGCTGTCAGCTGGAAATACTGATACACACACCTACAACACCCTCTAACGGTTGTTAGTAGGAAAATAACAGCACTTCCCTGCAAAAGAGGTCTTCAATTTGAATAAGAATATCTTGGGAAAACGTAGGGTAATACTAATAAAACAAACATCTGAATGTATGTATGCAAAAAAAACATATAATTCGCTCCTGAGTATTGGTAGCACCCCTGGAAAAAAATTCAACTCATGCTCCGAAAAAAAAACAGAAGGTCAAATTCCAATCAGAGCTTTGTATTGGATTCATTTAGTCATGATACGGGTAAAGTCTGTGGTCTATAACCATAAGTTTATTTTCCTATATTGATTTTTTTTAACCTATCCACAGTACTGCTATTTTAAGATCTGGGTATTGCTGTTAGTACAAACCTGTTCTTACAGTTCAACATTTGTACAGCCTGTTCAGTCTGGTGATATCATTGTTGCTCATCTGAGTGGCTGTGCCAAAAGGAACATTAGGATCAGGATAGGGCTCCATGGTGGGCCTGTTGTTTGCAGAGAAGGCATATCTGGAACCAAGTAGATTTGTTGAATTGTTAGAAAAAAACTGACAATCAAAATGACCCTTTGTAAGTAAAACAGTAGGGATATGTTCCAAATGTCCACACTGAGTGGCTCAAATGTGTTCAGTCTGCTTAACAGATGAAGGTGAAAATGAAAGTCCAGACCTGTGGTACTGCATGACAGAGTTGTAGTCGTAGGGAGTGTCCAGGTTCAAAGTGTTGAGTTTATCAAAGGCGTACTCCAGACCTGGTGGAGAAAATTCAAAATATGTCTCAGATCAAAGCATAGGAACTGCGCTTTATGCAGAATTCACACTGAGAACATCACAGGGGCCTTGCAGGGGACCTGTGTCCCTGTGTTACACCAATCCCATTCCCATTTTTGAAAATCGTATAAAATGAGTGTTTGTTTTATAAGTGTATGACATTTTTCGACTTCAAGAATGAACCTCCCGTTAATGGAGCAGAATTTGCTGGAGTTTTTTTATGCGATATCTCAGACAAATTATAGCCAGTGTTTGATCTTTGGCAAGATCTCTCCACATATCAGCATGGGTTCCAAAACAAAAACAAATGAAGAACTTACTGACAGTATGCTGACCTGTTATTATTAATTGGTATTCCATCTAATTAGCAAACAGATTGTTGCAAACATCATTCAGAGTTTCATAGATCAGAAAGAACGAGGCATGTTCACTGTGGTTTGTTTAGAAGTAATAATCAAAGACAGTGCGGTCATGGTTACATTTGATCATTTTGTCCTATTCTCTGTCAGTTGCCTTTACTCAAACCTTTGGGTTTTCCCTGAGGTTTGGGTCAGTACAAGAGGATTTGATGGCCCATAGCTTTACCAATGAGTCAAACAGAGAGTTTGTTGTCTTAATGTATTCAGTGATAATCATAAAAGATGGGCAGCATTGGGTCTGGTTTCTACATGGATAGGAGACCAAAGAAGATTTACAGGAATGGTAAGCTTTTTCTTCTTTTTTTAAAATAGTAGATGATGATTGATCATTGAATGATTGGCCCGTTACTGTTTTGTATTTGAGGCCCACATTTGACCAAATGAGCAAATGCTCTCCCACAATGTTATGAAGATTATTTTATTAAATCTCTAGCTGGCATCTACCAGTCACACATGTGCTGTCTGGGCAGTTTACAACACTGTCACATTTTTAGAAAACGTTATTTTTGAAAGTGTACTGGAAGTTTATTTTGACATTTTTAGCAGGATTTTGTGTTTTTCCAGCTGTAGCTCTGCAGATTAACATGCTGTAAAAATCAGAACTTCATTTGCACCTGTTGACTTGTGCATAAGATGAGTGTGTTTGATGTGAGCAAATTTAAATCAAAGGAATTTCATAGCTCTGGTTCTGACCGGACTGGATGTTCTCCCACAGAACTCGGATGTGTTGGTCCCTGTCAGAACGACATTGTTCGTGGTTGAAGCCAAGGGCGTGAAGCAATTCATGTTGAACTGTGCTGTGGTAGATGCAGCCCTGGCGGTCCAACGACAGCGTCTGGCCATTACCGATGCGTCCAACGTAGGAGTAACAGCTGTAAAAAACATGATAATAAAGAAGAAATGTTAAAGAGAAAAGTTCTGATCAGAAAACAAAGAATATTAAGAATTTAATCAACCATGCAGACTGGTTCACAAGATTTTCTTCAAGACAACCCCACAATATCCTGATGACACATCCTACCAGGGATGCCCTGATGCCATCTGCACTGATGGACACCCCTGTGCTCAAAAATGCTTTGTGACCGGCACAGAGGTCCAATCATGATGCACTGATTGGGTTCAGATCAGGTAGGTTGTTCCTCTTAATCACTAATTTCCAGATATTCATGGCATTGCCCTCATGGGCACTGAAATCTACCAGTACTTTCAAAAACATCTCATTTTAGTCTGATTTTACATTTTCAAAACACTTCAATTTCACTTTTCACGATCCATCTTCAGAACCCTCTGAATCCCTTTTAGGGTCACAGGGCTGCTAAAGCCTATCTCAGCTACTACCATTGAATAAAGATGGGTTACACGGAAAGAAAGGCTTGAAATATTTTGGTTCCTGTGTAATGATTGCATTTCAATCACGTTATGTTTTTTTGTAATAACTAACAACAATTACTGAACTTTGTCTTGCTATTTTCGTCATAGTTTACTCACGGTGTACCTGTTGATACCAACTTACCCATTTTGTGACTGAATGTGAACATAGTCTCTCTGGCCAGAATAAGGGATAAATCGGATGCAGGAAACCTCAGAAAAAGACTGCAGGCCCCGTTCAATGACTTGGAGTTCACTGGAAGCTGCAGAAACAGAGAGGAAAATCAGAATATGAGACTTTGAAAGAATCTATTACTTGAATTACACAGACATTTTGTTGCAGTCGTAACACACAAGTCCACTGAAACATTAAGAAGCAGCAGCTTGTTTAGAAAATATCTAAATGAGTAGATACATTTGTAATACATTTTGTCGTTTTTTTAACCTTACAGTTTTGTCTCAAAAAATCCCACCTGAAGGATCAAACATGTTTTTCTGGTACTTACAAAAATGATTAGCAATCACATAGGGTACGTACACCCTTCCATCAGCAGATTTGGGCCATAAGCAGCTGCTGGATGTGCACTGGTCAGCGTTCCTGTCAGATTTACTGACATAGGCAATGTCATCCACCACAAATGGCTCGTCTTCTGTATGAACTACAAGAAATAATCATCACTTCAGTTCTGGCTTCATTCCAACAGTAAATAATGCTACAGGTCTGTCATAGTACTTCATTATTTTATGACTTCATACCATCTTATTGTGACTATTGTATTAAAACCTAACTTAAGATCCTTTTTTTTTTTATAGTCAAAGATATTAAACATTTAAGTTATGCATTTGGCAAGCATTATGGAGTTTTCTATATTTAGTTTGTCTGAGGGGTTGTGCTTAAAATGGAAAAAATATATACCAGTGATTTCTTTTTAGATTAATTTGCAAAATTCAATGTCATGTTATTGTTTTTGGAATACAAAAAGAAAGTAATTTAACAGGAAAACACTGCGGTGTTATCCACTTTATTCTGATGAGGAAAAATAAGAAAAAGATGGTCATTGTTCTTTTGTTGTAAAAAAAAACCTCTATGTAATTCAGGGGTGGAGCAAGGGGGGGGGCTTCTTAGCAAAATGATTTGCCCCTAATAACACCCCCCAATGAGTCAGTTTAAGTATCAAGACAAAATTTTTTAATTAAATCTTCAAATTATCTCCCTCAAATGATTTGCTACGCCCCTGTAAAGTGTATGCTGGCTCGTCTGGGCTGTCAGCACCTCGTCTTAGCCGAAATCTGCACTCTTTCCATGCTGTGACAGGAGAAAACTCTTATTTTTGGAAAACTCGTGTATAATAACTCATCAATAAACTATCTGAGACATTTGTAATAGCCTTTCACTCTGCTCTTCTTATTTGCCACCCTTCCAAAGTACCCCCCCCCCTGTAAAATGTTCTGGCTCTGCCACTGATGTGATTTTGATCAATCATTACAAGAGTTTTCAGGTGAAGGAAGTACAACCACTGGTTGACTGTTAACCATCGAGAAAACAGTCTTACCGACATCCTTGTTGGCCTTCCACAGGAGCTCAGAGACGGACAGTTCCTGCATTAGAGCAACAACACAACACAAACCCTTTAAGCCCCCAACACAAACAATCCTGGGCAAATATGTAATGAATGAAAATGCTTGTCACAGTCCTGTTAAAAAAACAAACACCCAAAGTTTTTACAAATGTTTAAATTGGGAGTCTTTTCGTCTACATTTTTATCACTCTCAACATTTTAATCACATGAAAGTACATTATAAGATGCAGATAAATCAAAAACCGGATGTCTGTGATGCATCATGTTTCTAATTGAGCATCAAGTATAAAGTCATAATAGAGGTCAATTTAAACACACACACAAAAAAAACGCCCAGTTTCTGGCTGTCCAAAACAAAAACTCATGGCCGGCCTGATAAACCTAAAGCAGAAGAGAGAAAATGTGAGTGTGCCGGGTTTTATGATGCCAGATAAAAGTCTGTTGCTTTTCCCACCTTTTCTTTTTTTGCCTAATCTTTGTGTTTGATGTCCAGAAAATTAAAAATTGGTTTGAAGATTTGTAATTTTGCATTCTGTGGTTTGTGTAATACATTGTCAGAAATGCAAAAACATGGAAAGTAAGATGAGGAGGTTAAGTCAGATGCTGTGGCAAGAACTTCATCCAAACCTCTTCAAAGAGAAAGGGAAGGTTATTGTGAAGTACTCTGGGATTTTCCAGCACTGCATGAAAATGTATTTGTTGTTTTTTTTTTTTACATTGTTTTCCTTTGAACATATGGAATAAATATAAAGCCAACGGTCCTCCTGCTGACAGCAGGTATGTCAAGCCACTGATTTTCATTGTATTTCTGTTGTTTTATGAAATCATAAAATGACACAAAACGATGCCAAGAAGAAAAGCATAACTGAAAATAATAAGATTTAGTGGCATTTATAAATATTAAAACACATTTATAGAGATTTGGAGAAAATCTAAAAGGTAAACAAACAAGTCCCCCATTCTGACTTTATGCATAATTTTGATCTTCTCCCGTCCTCACCTTCTCTGTGGCCCAGGAGCAGGTGGAAACAGCCAGGAGGATGGCAACACTTAGCTTTAGGGAAGCCATGTGGTCAAACGTAGCTTGAAACCCGCCAAACTCGTGCTTATATTCTGCTCTGGAGCCGCTCACTGGACAGAAATGTTTGCTTGATGATAGCAAGCTCAATCCCAGGAAAACATGTGGTTTATTCTCACCTTAACTAGAAAAAACACTTGAAATGTCCCTGAAAACCATGAGAGAGCAGAACCTGAAAACACCTGGACTATGATCATCCTGCATTTCTGCAAGAATTCCTTTTCCTTAAATATTTCTGTTTTATAAAGAATCATAAAATTAATCCATGGAAAGACAATAAAACTTTAAGGTGGGGCAAAAATTATTTAGTCAGCCACTAATTGTGGAAGTTCTCTCACTTAAAAAGTAAATTTCATCACAGGTAAACCTCAACTATGAGAGACAAAATGAGAAAGAATAATCCAGAAATTACATTGTCTGATTTTTGAAGAATTTAATAATAAATTATGGTGGAAAATGAGTATTTGGTCAATAACAAAAAATCAATTCAATACTTTGTTATGTACCCTTTGTTGCAATGACAGCTGTCAAACATTTTTTGTGTCTTCACCAGGTTTTCACCAACTGTTGCTGGTATTTTGGCCAATTCCTCCTTTCAGATCTCCTCTAGAGCAGTGATGTTTTGGGGCTGTTGCTGGGTAACACAGACTTTCAACTCCCTCCAAAGATTTTCTATGGGGCTGAGATGTGGAGACTGGCTAGGCCTCTCCAGGATCTGCAAATGTTTCTTACAAAGCCTCTCCTTCATTACATGTCTGGGATCGCTGTCATGCTGAAAGACCCAGCCATGTTTCATCTTCAATGCCCTTGCTGATGGAAAGAGGTTTTGACTCAAAATCAAACAATGCATGGCCCCATTCTTTCCTTCCTTAACAAGGATCAATCGTCCTGGTTGCTTGCTGAAAAACAGCTCCAAAGCATGATGGTTCCACCCCCATGCTTCACAGTAGCTATGGTGTTCTTTGGATGCATCTCAGCATTCTGTCACCTCCAAACACGACAAGTAGATTTCTTTCCAAAAACTTTTATTGTGGTTTTATTTGACCATAGGACATTCTCCCAATCCTCTTCTGGATCCTCCAAATGCTCTCTAGCAAACTTTAGATGGTTCTGCACATGTACTGACTTTAGCAGGGGGACACGTCTGGCCCTGCAGGGTTTGAGTCCCTGGTGGCGTAGTGAAGTGGTTTTCAAACTTTTTCTCTTGTTCCCCACTTAGGAGGAACAAGGTTCATCCCCTTTTAATACCATATCCAAATCTTGAACATTCCTGTTGCTGGAAACTACAAAAAAATGAAATAAATATCTTTGATTTCTTCACACCAAGCTACTTACCTGTTGTAGATTCAGTCTTCCAGCCTGGTGCAGGTCTACAATCTGGTTTCTGGTGTCCTTAGACAGCTCTTTGGTCTCCATAGTGGAGTTTGGAGCGTGACTGTTTGAGGTTGTGGACAGGTGTCTTTATATAGATCACCAGTATAAACAGGAGCCAATAATACAGGAAGCGAGTGGAGGACAGAGGATCCTCTTATAGAATAAGTTACAGGTCTGGGAGAGACAGAAATCCTGCTTGTTTGTAGGTGACCAAATACTTATTTTCCACCACAATTTACATATAAATTCTTTGGAATTCAGACAATGGGATTTTCTAGATTTTTGCCTCTCATAGTTGAGGTTGACCTAAGATGAAAAAAAAAAATATATATATATATATATATATATACATATACAGTCTAAGGTCCCATCTACCTTGTGTAATTTATGTTTGTGTGCAGTGGGGGAAAGCGTGTGTGTACTAAAAGAAATGCAGGTAAAATTGGCGAGTAGGGCACCGAGAGGACATCTTATACTTGCTAGCAGTGATGTCCAAACCCCCCCCCCCCTTACCAAGGGTCCCACATGCCTAAAACTGAGAGGGGAGGGGCCTATATTCAAACGGCAACCATGGGAGGGGAACCCCCCCCATGCAGAAATCCTTCCACATTAAACTGAAATGTCAAGTGAAGCAGACGTCTCCTTTGTTATGACAAATGTCAGATGAAGATGCTGTTTATCATAAACAACTATTCCAACAGAAAGTTCCAACCTAAAGAAAATTGACCAGATTAATGCAAAGGCTGCTGAAAAACTACCAAAAAAAAACAATGTTTAAAGAGAAAATTTTGAATTTATTAGGTCATAAATAAAATTTCTCACATGAATTATAAAACTCAAATGATTTCACATTCATATCATCTAACATATGGAGTCAATATGTTGGATCAGCAACACATGAGCACCAATAGGAGATTGACTAAACAACCATTTATTCATCCAATAAAAGCAGCAACATGAACACTGTTCCATCTGGGTTCAGAGAACCAAAGCATTCTGGGAATTTTTAGATCATTTTTAACTAGATGCTTGGGGTTAGTCAAGACTCATTTAAAGTTCTGTTTCAGGAGACGGACGGCTCAAGGAGTTCAGAAGGACAGATTGATTAGAGGCGCGTTGTTCTCATGCTTGCTGTCTGGACTCCACTTGATGAGTGGAGAACTCAAATCAATCAGCTGGGGAAAAAGCACACACAAAAGGAAAATGTAACTCTCTCTTTTCAGTTTTGTTCTCTCCAAATATCAGAAACTTCACACAGCCAGTCAGTTCCAGTCAAAATGAAGGCTACCATCTTCTGAAACTGAATGTTTTATCATTGTTCCTCCATGACTCATGTGAGGTTCTGGTATATTTCCTGTAGCTCACTGGACCTGTGGTACCTGAGTTTCAGTGCAGCTCTTGGTGCTTTTGCGGATCAGGTCTGGGGTGTTTGTGAGGTCAATAAGCAGCTTCTCTGTAGGATTTGGAGCTGGAGCTGGAGCTGGAAGGTCAAGGAGGAGGACCTGAGGAGAGAGCACGCCAAGCATTCACTTCCATGATCTTTCCTCATCTATGACATGGAGGTGTGACAAACACAGCTTCTGCTTCAGAGTTTCCTTAGTGTGCAGAACATTTGAAAGATTTTTTGGACTGAAGGATTCTCAACCAGCAGACGTAAACACTAAACAGCAGCAGAGGCTTTTGATTGTGATGTGATGATACTACGTAGACACGGAACATGTCAACATTCTGGAAAACCATCCATCTTCATTCACTCATCTGGTTGGGGGGGCAGCAGTCTAACCAAAGATGCCCAGACAAAGAATTCTTAGTGCTTTTATTTTGGTAACTTAAAATATATAAACATTTTATGACATTGTCTGATTTCCTGAACAAAATATTTTTCAGTATAAAAATAATAGAATGTGCCTTAACCACTAAGGTTCTAAAAGTATGACTGAGGAAGTAGAGTGTGGTTTATTTTCAACATTGCTTATTTCAGCTTCTCCAGAACTTTAAAGGGTTCAGGAGCCTGAATGGTGCTTCAAAAATGAAGGAAAGAAAGACTAATCCTCTCCAGGAACAATAAAGAGATGATGATGAGGCAGCCTGACAGGATGAAGAGCTTTAATGTGGCTCAGATGCTCTGTTTCCATCACAGTCTGCTCTGCAGCTGCACTTTCTGACACGTGGAGGGAAACACGGATTTCCCCGCTCATCGCCACCATGTTGACCTTTTTCAGAGCGTTGGACACATCGCTCTGATCCATCAGGTCACCAAACTAGGATCTGTTGCTGGGAGGTTCTGCAGAACTTTGACCCGCTTTGCAGACAGCATTTGTCCTGGTGCTGCTGCTGAGCTGCTTCATTCATTCTCATCTGAGCTACAAAGGTGTTTTTATGTGATGCTGGCAGCAACATGGCACGGAGTTTGGGTTCATCATCCCAAGTTAAAACTAGTTCATGTCTCATGACAGCAAATCAAGCAGCTTTTTGCTGAGATCTTGTTGTTTTGTGTGCTGTAGAGCTGCTCAAAGACTTCTCTGCTGCTAACTAGTCGAGGTTCAAGTGGAAAACAAGGAACGCCCAGAAATATTTAAACAAATATCATAAAAGCATTTTGAATCGATGCAAATATCCCTAAATAATTTATTGCAATATATATTGCAGAATCGATTTTTGGGCCACAAATCTTCCTGCTCTGCTCCATTCTGATGCATCCACTGACAGACAAGTAGATCTATGAACGTCTTTGGGCTGAAATCTGGATCTAAACTGTGCAGCGGGATTGCTCTTAGATTGCTCGTCAGTTCTGTTGGCCCACTGTTGTTGGGTTGGGGGTGTGTGGGGCAGTAAGCTAGAGCTCTCAGTAAAGAGAAGGGAGGAATTGCTCTGCGACAACAGTCCCACCCACCACTCAGAGGTGAATGTTTAATGAACTACAGCCGCTCTGCAGAAACTTTATCCAAGAAAATGAACAAAGGAAAGCATAATCAAGATTGAAAGACCACTGGGAACACACACAATAGATCAAAAAGACGATGGGGGTGGGACTAAAGACTGCTGCAAACATTCACACAAATGGTGAATGACTGACTTTAAAGGTTGATCTGATGGTGGGAGACAAAAAGTTCAAATGAAAATGAGTACGGTGCTGCTGACCTCCTGGGTCTTGCCGGCGTTTTCCTCTGCAGTCTCCATCTCCATCAGGTTCTTGGGCAGCATGGGGGTTGTTGGCTCCACATCCTCCTTGTTCTCTGGCGGGTGAGGCTCAGAGCTCTCGCATGATGTGGCGACAGGGGCCTCCTCTTCCTCCAGACGGAAAGGTGGGATGTCAGGGGGGTCAACAGGCTCCTCCAGCGGAGCATCTTTAGGAAGGCGGCTTCAGACACCAGAACAATGAATCAAAGCGTGTTGGTGTCAGTCCTGCAGCTGGACTTCAGTGGATGTGCTGCACTAAGAAACCATTTCACCTGGAGCTGAGGGGTTTGACGGCTGAACTGGGAGTGGGAGCTGTGCAGGAGTCTGTGACCGCCGATGGCTTCACTCTGGGGGTTAGACTGTTGGAGAAGGCAAAAGACCTGCTCCTCACTGGGGTAGGAAGGCCAGATGGGCGGCGGGCCTTTCCCTGCACCGACTTGGGGACGCTTTCAGATGGCATCAGATGACCAGCGGACGGCTTTATCGGAACACTGGGGGGTGAAGGTTATTAGTGATCGTGTTAAACAGGACTCTGCTTCTGAAAGAAATCTGTGTGCAGCCTCATCTAGATGGCACTTCAGAGAGAACTCCAAACATGTCAAATGATTAAAAACAAGCAATATTCAACCTGAAATCCTCATTGAATTTTGCATTCACTGGATGAGGTTAACAGTTTATTCTGAAAGCCAGGACTGTAGAATCTCTGGAATGACCACAAAGGCGGGGACACCTAATGCAGTCTGTTGCAGGGCTTCAGGAGCCGGAGCGATCCGGATCACTACACCGGCTGTGTGGGATGGTGAGCCAGCCTGATTGGGCCTAATGAACTTTATGTTTTTCTTATTTTTATTGAGACAATGATAAAAAATGTCCCCCGATTTTATTCTTTGGGACTTTAAGCTTAATTCTAAATACTTGAGGCCAACAACCTTGGACGCACTTAACTGCGGGTAACGCAGCAATGAGCCAACTTCTCTTCTGCCACACCGAGCTTGTGCACGCTGGACGGGGCAGAGCGGGAAGCTTGAGCATCACAGCGGGCCGTTGTGACATCACAACAGGGCATTCATTCAAACCGAGCCGCAGTTTGACTGACAGCGATTTAAAAGGAGAAATACTCAGAAATGCAAAAATGAAAGGATTTCTTACTACATTTGTTCTCTTCCATAAGAAAAATGCCAGACATAAAGGTCAAAACAGAGGATTTCCATTGGAGGGGGACTTTATGGGGAGCACAACTGACCATATGTAGAGAACTGGACTGAGTGGCTGTGACTTGGCCCATAGAAACTGCCTTACTTCCAGCTACTTCTACGGCTTCACCAAATGCTCTACGACTTTGATACTTCCTGCGGGACGCATGCCCCCGTACAGGTTTGTCCATTTTTGCCCGCATCTTCTTCCGTTTTGAAGAGGGGCAGTTGGGACCAAGACTTCACACGGCACTCACCTGTTCATGCTCCCAAATGACACCAGCCTTTTTGGCTTGAGCCCCTTTGAAATGTCTGATGACGCTGATGGATGAGAAGAAAGACAGTTAGATCCACCTGCAGTGCTGTGAGGACCAGCTGGAGCTGACATGAGGGCATGATTCCAGTCCGTTACCATCCGTGTGACGGACTCCTGGCGTGGGAAACACCAGGGCTTCCGGCTTGGACTTCAATCTTCCTGGCAGCAGGCTGGATACCGAGGAGGGCATGGATGCAGTCTTCTCTAAAAGCCTCTTGGAGGGTGTTGGTTGAAAGGTCACACTCTCGGCTCTCTTCAGCGGCGTGGACTTCTTGGGGCAGTCAGAGATCTTCCTGGCTTGGTGCAGAGTCTTCGTGGACTGCTGCTCGGTGGCGGCGTAAACGGTGGAACGGCGAGGTCTACGGTCGTTGGTTGGTCGGTTTACCCCACTGGGGGCATTTCGAGCCGAGCTGCTGAAACTCTGGTTCACAGAGGAGTTCAGTTTACCTACAGGGACAAGATGAGCCGTGATGGAGGTTCTGGCATGTTCATGTGAACTCAAAGGCCAAACATGTTCGACTAATAAGCAGTAATAATCGGTTCAGTTCTTCTAGAGTGAAGAAAGCTTGGCAGCACAAATGCAAAACCAAACACAAATCACCTCCAGACCAAAGGGGTCCATTAAAACGTGAATAATCAGATTACCTTTGGCGGGGGACAAGGACAGGCTGGAGTTGAAGCTGGACACAGACGATGAAGATGAGGAGGTGTTCTTCCTGTCTGTCACCTTCCGGCCTGGAATGGTTGGAGCTTTACCTCCAGAGTGGTTCTTCCCCACGACCCTCTGTGTGAGAAAAACATCTTATGACGTCTGGAATAGATTATTGTAGTGCTCTTCTTTCTGAGATTAAGAAAAATACAATCATTTGGCTGCAGCTTCTTCAAAAACTCGGCTGTGCGCCTCTTAACCAGGACTAAGATGGAGCACATTACTCTGATTCTGAAATCTTTGCACTGGCTTTAGGATATATTTTAAGGTTCCTTTATTAGTTTATAAAAGTTTAAATGGAATCGGACCTTTATTTTGTTTTTAATATCAGATTGACCTTTAGTTAGTCTATGACCCTCCCAGAGCCCTCAGGTCCACTGGTGCAGGCCTGCTGGTGCTCCCAAAAGTCAGAACTAAAACCCACGGCGAGGCCACATTCCAGCGCCGTGGGCCTCACCTGGAAAGGCGGGGCTGAGGACTGAGGGCTTCAGCCACTGTGGGAGTTTGATTTGTTTTGAAAAACCTAAAACTCATCTTTTTGGTGTAGCTTTTACATGTCCACTGTTTCATTTTAGTTTATAAATGTCATTAATACTTATATATATTTGAATTGTTCTCCTGGAATGTGTGTATATTGGATTCTTCTTTGGTTTTACTTTGTTTGCAATTTGAACTACTATTTTTTTTATCTTACTATTATCTGTTTTATTATGGAAAGTGAAATGCTTTGAAGCAGGAAAGGTGCTGTACAAATAAAGGTGAATTTGAATAAAGAGACATTTGATGAAACACCAGAGAGCTTTAAAGATAAAAGCCTTTCTTTAATCTAATGAAAATTGCGTTTTCAATGGTATTAGTTAGATTATCTGATGGGAATGATTTAACAAACTAATGCAGTGATACTTTTTATTATTTTTTTTCCAGTTATAATTA
The DNA here is from genome assembly GCA_037389245.1 of Oryzias sinensis. NCBI lineage: Eukaryota > Metazoa > Chordata > Actinopteri > Beloniformes > Adrianichthyidae > Oryzias > Oryzias sinensis. The sequence goes on along the minus strand of CM074499.1, from coordinate 27,712,929 downwards.
AGTTTTTTCTTCCTATCAGTCTGACTGCAGCATGTGGGCGAGTGCAGCACATGAAGCCATTTACAGTGATTGTAAAATGGGGCCACAGACATGTAGAGGTCCTAAGATTTTTCTGCTCATAATCATTGACTGTATATGAGAACTGGACTGAGTGACCCCTTCCCCCCACGTTATTAACAGGAAGTAAAGCCAAAATCCCACCGACTTCTATAGAGAAGGAACCCTTGTACTATCTAGGGCACTTTAACATTGGGAGTTGGGTCATCCAGACCCACTAGACCAGGGGTGTCAAACATACGGCCTGTGGAGCTGTATCCGGCCTGCCAGGTGGTTAAGCCCAGCCCATACATGAAGACTAAAAATCAGAGATGGTTAAAAAAGAAAGGAAGTTTCTAGTCCATTCCTGTGGCGAGTTATGATTTTTAAAATAAATAACCGAAATGTGCAATTTCGCCACTAGGGGGAGCAAAGGAAAGGCAAAACAGGTGAAACAGCTTATCTCTGCATGTGCCAAAAGCGAAACACAACAGCTCTGCGTCTGGGTAAGATGCACTTTGGTTCCCTATGAGCCTCACCGCTGTTATTTTGCTATGAGGATGATCATTAATGACCAAAATGTTGTCAAAAAGTGAAGTGGAGTGAAGGAGGGAAGATGGCCGCCCTGATGAAATGACCGATGCTTTTGGGCTCCTGCCTTTATCATTTCTACCTTTAAAATTCTCACTCGCCATACTAAAATAAGTGCAGGGAACGGTGTCTCAATACATCCTAAAGAACCTCCGACCACAAAAATGACGACAAGATCGCGAACAGAACATCAAAAAAAGGATGATATCACCAACGATCCTGTCGTGGCTATGCTAAAGGCAATGCTAGAAGACCACAGAGCGTCTCTTTCAGCGGAGTTCAATGCCTCCATCGCACGACTGGAATCAAAGTTTGACAACATCCAGTCTGCTGTTGAAGACCACCATCAAAGACTCTCCTCGCTGGAAGATGCGGCCACCGACTCACGTAAGTACATACTCGACATGGATGTAAAGCTAGCGGCGGTGATGGAGGATAATGCTAAGCTAAAGGCGAGGCTTGTTGACTTCGAGAGTAGGAGCCGCCGCAACAACGTTCGAATAATCGGTATCCCTGAGAACGCAGAAGGACCTCGCCCCACTACATTCTTCTCAGAAATGCTGCTGGAGGTGTTTGGAAAAGAGGTCCTGAAAACTGCTCCGGAGTTGGACGAGCTCATCGCGTGCTGCTGCCCAAGCCGGGGCCTACTGCTAAGCCCCGGGCCGTGGTGGCGTGCTTCCACAATTTCCAGACCCGCGAGCTCGTGGTGCGCAAGGCTCGAGAGCTGAGAGGGAAGCTACGGTACAAGGACTCGCCTCTTCACATTGTGGAAGACTACTGCCCAGAAGTCCTCGAGCAACGTTCTGCCTATCGTGGAGTAATGAAAGAGCTGTACAACTTGGGCCTCAGGCCCAGTCTCCGCTACCCGGCCAGGCTTTTCGTTATGACCAAAGAGGGGGACTGGAAACGGCTGGCTTCGCCCGAAGACGCCAAGAACCACATTAAACTGCACCAGCCAGCTAGCTAAGAAGCTCTGACTGTGTTTTCAGGTGATTTTCGGTCCCTACTTTACAAATGGTCTATTGTTTCACAGGTTCTGCGTTTTGCAATTTCTTATTTCAATAGGAAAGTTTCTTGCCTTGACATATATGCTTGATTCAGGAGGATGTTTATTTTTTATTTCTGTTTCTATTGCTCTTCTTTCTTTTTATTGGTTTATATCTGCAAACGGTGATATATCCTTAATCACTTTAGTGAGTCTTTATTGACAGGAAGCCCCTTTATTTTAAATTCTGCTTCCTCCCTTCACTATTTTGCTATGTTTAGAAGGCTGGGTGATGACCATGCCCTGCAGTGCAATGGACACTCAAGATGTTATTATTTTTTTAAGGGGATCCAGGTGGGTGGGTTTGTGTGAATATTGTAATTGTAATATTGTGTTTTTTTTGTTTTTGTTTTTTTTTTCTCTTCCCCCATCTCCCCTTACATTTTCAAGGGTCAGAACGTCGCAGACTTGTTTACAGACAAGTCAACACATCGTAAGGTATGACTAACACTCTTAAATTTATTTCTTGGAATGTGAGAGGTGTTGGAACTTCAATTAAAGCCAATAAGGTCTTAACTCATCTACAACAGTTGAAAGGTGACATTATTTTTCTGCAGGAGACCCACTTGCGTATAAAGGAAGTAATGCGTTTAAAAAGAAATTGGATTGCTCAAATATATCATTCAAAATTTAATGCTAAGGCCAGAGGATCTGCTATACTTATCCGTAGTAACGTTTCCTTTGAACAGCATAAAATCATAGCAGATACAGACGGCCGTTATGTTATTGTATCAGGGAACCTACAGGGCTCCATGGTGGTGCTGGCGAGTTTCTATGGACCAAACTTCGATGATGACGCTACCATACAGAAACTATTTTCTATATTATCAGGATTTGAAAATTACCAACTTATTATTGGGGGAGATTTTAACTTAGTCCAAGATGCTATACTGGATAGGTCCTCTACCAAGGCCATTCCACCAACCAGGTCCTCATGTGCCCTCGATGTTTTTAAAGCAGAACTAGGACTGAAAGATCCGTGGAGATGCAAGAATCCCACTACCAAAACATTCTCCTTTCTCTCCCATGCCCACCAAACTTACACACGCATAGATTTTTTTCTCATTGACCTTAGACTGCTTTCTGTAATACAAACCTGTACTTACAACACAATAGCCATATCAGATCACGCACCAGTTCTATTGGAACTGGCACTCGGTTCACAACCCCGACCTCCTAAACATTGGAGATTTAATTCTAACTTATTGATAAGCGACTATAAGCAATTTTTAAGAACTCATATTACACTTTTCTTCTAATTAAATGACGCTGCGGAAATATCTAGAGGCATCCTCTGGGAGACGCACAAGGCCTACATGAGGGGTCAGCTTATAAGCTTTGTCTCTAAAATGAAAAAAGAGGAGTCATCCCAAAAGACCAATTTATTAAATAATATTAAGGATCTTGACAGTAAACATTCATCTAACCCAAATCCCAATCTTTATACTGAACGAGTAAAACTTCAGACCAGTCTTAATTTAATCACAACCATTGCGGCTATGACCCAGCTTGTGAAGACCAGACAAATTTTTTTTGAATCCGGTGATAAAGCAGGGAAACTTTTGGCCCATCAAGCTCGGGCTGCAGCAACTAATAAATTAATTTCGAATATCAAGCCTGATTCGGGCGAAATCACTTCAGACCCCAGGGAAATAAATGAAGTATTTGCAAAATTCTACTCTGAGCTATACACCTCCAACTCACCACCTAGTGCTCAAGAGATGTTTCAAAGGGTGGAATTTCCACAGATAAATGAGGAGGAGGCAAATAGCCTGGGTGAACCAATCACAATAGCTGAAATTCAACTAGCCATCAATTCTTTAAATACAGGTAAATCACCCGGCCCAGATGGCTTTTCTGTTGAGTATTATAAAGCCAATTCAGACCTTTTGGCTCCAGCCTTAAAAGAGATGTACAATGAGGCCTTTTTGAAATCATCACTTCCAAGTACTCGGTCTGAAGCAACCATATCCTTGATTCTAAAAAAAAGATAAAGATCCCCTTCTGTGCAGCAGCTACAGGCCCATCTCACTGCTCAATGTAGATTTTAAAATTCTTTCTAAAGTTCTTGCCTCCCGTCTTCAACATGTGTTGCCCAAAATAATTTCTCTGGACCAGACAGGTTTCATGGCTGGGCGCCACTCTTACCACAACACCAGACGGCTCTTAAACATTATCCATTCACCTTGCTGCTTAGCACCAGAAATCATAGTGTCACTCGACGCCGAGAAAGCTTTTGATCGCGTTGAGTGGACCTTTCTATATGAAACAATGTCCAGGTTTGGCCTGGGCAATGACTTTATTGAGTGGGTCAAGCTGCTTTATTCGTCTCCAGTGGCATCAGTTCGGACAAATAACACCCTATCACCTCCCTTCCCTCTCAGGAGGGGTACAAGACAGGGTTGTCCTCTTTCGCCTGCGCTATTTGCCATCGCAATAGAGCCGCTTGCTATTTTGTTGCGTGCAGAAGAAAGATTTAAAGGTATTATTAGATCTGGCATTACCCACAAGGTGTCGCTCTACGCAGACGATGTTCTCCTTTATATTTCTGACCCACTTAAGTCCCTGCCCATAATGTTGGACATTTTGGATCAATTCGGATCATTTTCAGGTTATAAGGTTAATTACCAGAAGAGTGAACAATTTCCTTTAAACTGCTCAGCCAAAGAGATGTCTCATTCAATAGCCCCCTTTAAGCAAGTGGAAACTGGCTTTAAATATTTAGGTATATTCATATCTTCCTCTATTTCCGAAATGAAAAAATGCAACTTCGAATCCCTTCTGGAGAGCATTGGAGAAGACTTTGATCGTTGTTCAGTTTTACCTCTGTCACTGATTGGACGAGTGAATCTTATCAAAATGACCGTCCTTCCTAAATTCCTGTATCTCTTCCAGCACATTCCTATACTTATTAATAAAGCTTTTTTCGACAAACTGGAAAAACGAATTTCTCACTTCCTATGGAGCGGGAAAACACCCAGAGTCCGTAAATCTGTATTATAGTCACCTAAGAACATAGGAGGTCTTGGCCTCCCCAACTTTAGACAATATTACTGGGCAGCAAATATACAGAAGCTCCTATACTGGATGTATGATGATGATACTTCCCTACCTGTCTGGGTGCAAATGGAGAAGGGATCTGGTCCCTACTCACTGTCCTCAGTTCTTTGCTCGCAATTCCAATTGACATTACCTCTTTTTAGAGACAATATCATTGTAAAGGAAACAGTTGCCATCTGGAGACAATTTAGACAATATTTCGGTCTGCATGGTCCTTCAATACTATCTCCCCTACTAAATAGTTGTAATTTTGCTCCCTCCACTACTGATGCAGTTTTTAAAATATGGCATAGTAAAGGACTTAAAAAAGTCAAAGACCTATATACCAACAATATCTTCTCAACTAGGGCTGGGCGATATGGCCTAAAAATAAAATCTCCGATTTTATTTTTTTTAATTCGATTTCCGATTTTCCCCCGATTTTTTCCCCCCCACCCCACCTAAGGAAAGCAATAAGTACAAACGGCAAACAAGTTCAAGCAAATGTTGCTTTTATTTAATCAAAACCAAGACAAATGTAACCCCCATTTCTGGGATGAATAATAAATAAATGAACACATTCTTGGAATCAAAGTTAAGTATAAGATTTTTCTTCTTACTCCCTTTTTGGACTTGTGTTTAAATAATTTTGTCTTGTTTATATAATTTTTTTTCTTGTTTTTGACTAATTTTGTTATTCTAAACTTGTTTTCACTTATCCAAAATATAAAGGTTACTTCCTTACTTAAAGTCCCAGCTGTGTTAAATCACACTTTGTAGTCTAGACTAAAAGGAGACAAACATTCACCTTGACAGTAGCACCATTTTCTAAAGGATTAACAATACAGCTCATATCTGGGCTCTAAGGTTTTAATTAAATTAATAAACCCCATCTTCTCCACGGAGATGATGATGAAGCAGGTCAAACACCCCCCCCCCCCCCGCCGCCTCCTCCGAAAACAAAATCCTACGCCGCCGCGTCGCAAATGAATATATCAGTAAAAGTAATAATTACAACGCAGTAACAACTAACTAACTAATGAACTAACTATACAAACGTTGCAGAATCAGTATGTGTGTGTCAGGGCGCGTACGTGTTTAAGTGGACTGAGCGCGTGCCACGCGAGCGCGTGTGGGAGCCTTTGACTCCGATGGGCTTTAGGCAGCGTGGGGTCTCTTTTCCTCCACGTCTGTGGCAGTAAACCCAGACCAGTTCCAAACAACAGATGATTTTATTCCTTTGTTGGGAACAAACGTCCCACTGTCACCGGTAGCCATGCTGTCGCTAGCTGCTTCGTGTGTCGATTGTCGCGTGTCGCCGTGTGACACTAACGCTACGGAGGCTCTGGGGAGCCAGAAATGCGCCACATAAAAACTCGATTTAGTTATTTTTGAAATCGCCCGTAACAAAAAATTCGAATTAATTCATTTGATCGATTTATCGCCCAGGCCTATTCTCAACTTTTGCTAATCTCTCAGCCAGATATAACTTACCCAACTCTCATTTTTTCCGTTTCCTCCAGGCAAGAGATTTTGTGAAGAAAAAATTCCCTCATTACCCTAACCGCCCCCCTGAAACTTTTTTAGATACCTTAGTGAAGGTGGACCCACAGCAAAAACACTGTATTTCAGTTCTAACTGGAATGATTGACACAATAGTCAGTAGGTCAATTTCCTTCATGAAAGCCACCTGGGAAGGGGAATTACATATGACACCATCTGAAGAACAATGGGATACAGCCTTAAAGTTGATACACTCGTCCTCTATATGTGCCCGACATGCCTTGATCCAGTGCAAAGTATTCTACAGGATACATTACACAAATGCAAAACTATCCAGAATCTACACATCCATCTCTGATAAGTGCAACCGCTGTGGACACTCGCCAGCAAACCATACCCATATGTTTTGGGCCTGTCCTGAATTAAGACGTTTCTGGACACATGTTTTGGCACTGTTTCCTGTGACGTCATTTCCGGGTGAGCTATTCCCAGTGCTAGTGTTAGTGCTAGTCGTGTGTGACTGCTGTCCTCTTGTTTGGCATTAGCCTGACTACTATTGCTTACTCTAAGGGTTATCTGGGTTAATATTCACATCTAGTACCTTTTTAGCGAATTCACCACTGTTAAACCGCTTGCTGTTCACTTTCTCATTTTGCTAAATAGACCACTTCTCTTTACCTAAACACCGCTAGCCTTAGCTTAGAACCTAGCATGGCCACCGCTCTTTCTGCCTCTCCTCCTTTCTCCTGCCCCATGTGCCATATGTTTAGTGATGACCCTGCCTCCTTTAGTGAAGATAGCGGTAGGTGTGTTAAGTGTAGTCTTGTGTTAGACTTGGAGGCCAGGCTGGAGCAGTTAGAAGCGCGGCTCCGCACAGTGGAAGATAAGCCGGCTAGCCAGGTCGTTACTCGTAGCGCGGGCCGCGCTACCAGGGCTAACCCAGTTAGCACCCCAGCGCCCTCCCAACAGCCGGGAGACAGTCAGGGGTTTGTACCGGTTGGGAGGAAACATAGTGCTAAACGCAAAGACTTAGAGCACCCGAGACTCCACGTTAGTAATAGGTTCTCCCCCCTCAGCGACACACCCGCTGAACACTCAACTCTGGTTATAGGCTCTTCTGAAGTTAGAAACGTGGAGCTCCCAGCGGCTACAGTCAGGTGTTATCCGGGGGCCAGAGTTGGTGACATCGAGGGGAACCTTAGGATGTTAGCTCAGAGTAAGTCCAGGTTCCGTCGAGTCGTGATTCACGCAGGCGGTAATGATGCCCGACGGAGACAATCAGAGGTGGTTAAGTTAAACGTAACTTCGGTGTGTAAACTGGCTAAGACGATGTCCGACACTGTAATTTTCTCTGGTCCCCTGCCGAACTTAGTCAATGATGAAATGTACAGCCGCTTTTCATCATTTAACCGCTGGCTTTCTAGATGGTGCCCAGAAAACGGCGTTGGTTTTGTGGATAACTGGAGTGCGTTTTGGGGGAAGCCCGGTCTCATGCGGAGAGACGGCGTCCATCCCACCCGGGACGGTGCCGCTCTTCTTTCTAGAAACATTTCTGCTAGCCTTAGTCTGTCAACCTGACAATCCAGAGACGAGACCCGGGCGCAGAGCAGATGTGTAAAACGCTCCTCTGAGCCTCCCTTAGGGTTAGTGCCGGTGCAAAACCCATGCAGGGAAAGTCAAGCAGGTTCAAGCGTTAGCTTATGTGCTGAAAGACAAATGAAAGGACCGCGTCATAGAAACCTTAAAGTGACAGACAGCAGTTCTCACAAGCAGAATTATGATGTAATTAAATGCGGTTTATTAAACATTCGATCCATTTCCTCCAAGTCCCTCTTAGTCAATGAGTTAATCATTGATAACAACCTTAGTCTTTTAGCCTTAACAGAAACCTGGCTCCAACAGGATGACTATGTTAGATTGAATGAAGCAACCCCCCCCACTTATGCTAACTATCAGAAATCCAGGATTTCAGGGAAAGGAGGTGGTTTGGCAGTAATATCACAGTCTAGCTTACTTCTCAGCCCTAAAGTTAAAAATGCTTATAACTCCTTTGAAAGCATTATATTGTCTTTAAGTCACCCTAACAGGAAAACTGGAAAACCTGTTTTACTCATAATTATTTATCGCCCCCCCGGCCCATATTCAGAATTTTTAACTGAGTTTTCCGACTTCCTATCGACTATTGTCTTAGATTCTGATCAAATTTTAATATTAGGGGATTTTAATATTCATGTTGATGACCCCAGTGACTGCCTAGGAAAGGCTTTTGCAGCTTTATTAGATGATGTTGGTTTCACCCAAAGTGTGAATGAACCCACTCACTGTCATAAGCACACCCTGGATCTTGTTCTAACCCATGGGATAGAGATCAGCCAGCTGAGTGTCCTTCCTCTTAACCCCATCATTTCTGATCACTTTATGATTACCTTCCAGTTTACACTGGACCATCCTTCTGCCCCAGTGAATAAGAAACAGCTTAGAAGAACCTTAACTGACCGTTCTGTGTCTGAGTTTAAACACACAGTTCAGCCAGTACTTAGTGATATTCTGAGAAACTACTCTGAGTCCAGCTCCCATAGTATCAGTCCTAGTATAAATGACCACTTTGTTAATCATGCCTTACAAGCCCTCAGGAGTACACTCCATGTTGTTGCCCCCTTGAAACCTAAGTTAGTCAGACAAAACCGAGTAGCACCGTGGTTTAACGCTGAAACTCGTTCTCTTAAACAAGAAACCCGTAAGTTGGAAAGAGAATTGGCGCCGCTCCGGTTCAGAGCAGTCTCTGGATATCTGGAAACATAGCCTATTAAATTATAAAAAAGCTCTGCGTAGAGCTAGAAGCCAGTACTATTCAACCTTAATATCAGAGAATGGAAACAATCCAAGATTTCTTTTTAGCACTATTGCTAAATTAACTCGCAGTCAGAGCTCAGTAGAACCACATGTTCCTGTTTCTCTCAGCTCTGATGATTTTCTTACATTTTTCGATAGTAAAATCTCAAATATTAGATATAAGTTAAATCAAGTTATTCCTACAATCAGCCCAGAGCAGGCTGAAGTGGTAGAAATGGAGGCATCCATAGAAACTTCTGTAACATTGGACTGCTTTACTGCTGTGGATCAAGCGGAAATAACATCAATTATTACGTCCTCCAAATCCTCAACGTGTCTGTTAGACCCAATTCCCACTAGACTTTTTAAAGAAACTTTTCCCCTAATCAATGATCCCATATTAACAATGATAAATGCCTCTCTGGAAACGGGTTACGTGCCACAGTCTTTTAAATATGCAGTTGTTAAACCTCTTCTGAAAAAGCCCAGTTTGGATCCTAGCGTGTTGGCCAACTATAGACCGATATCAAACCTGCCCTTTATTTCTAAAATCCTAGAAAGAGTTGTAGTTAAGCAGCTTTACTGCCACCTACAGGACAACTGCCTCTTTGAAGACTTTCAGTCGGGGTTTAGACCCCACCACAGTACGGAAACTGCACTAGTTAGAGTCTCTAATGACTTGTTATTGGCCTCAGAAAAGGGTCTACTTTCTATTCTTGTCCTGTTGGACCTCAGTGCAGCCTTTGACACTATCGACCACAGTATTTTACTCCATAGACTAGAGCAGGACATAGGGATCAGAGGATCTGCTCTCCAGTGGTTTAAATCCTATCTGTCCGATAGGTATCAGTTCGTTAATGTAAATGGCCATTCCTCTCAGTGCACTCGAGTCAACTATGGAGTCCCACAGGGCTCAGTCTTGGGACCGATCCTGTTTACGCTTTATATGCTACCCCTAGGAAACATAATCAGGAAACACAGCATTAATTTTCATTGTTATGCCGACGATACGCAGTTGTATTTATCCATGAAGCCTGACCAGAATGACCAGATAGAGAAACTGAACGCTTGCATCAGTGACATCAAGACCTGGATGACAACTAATTACCTCCTCTTGAACCCAGAAAAAACTGAGGTCATTATACTTGGACCTAAAAACCTCAGAGATGCTCTGTCTGCTCAGATAGTCTCCCTGGANAGTACAGGTGTGTTTTGCGGTTCTCTTAAGGCTCGTACGACCACCATCAGGAACGTCATGAAAACAGAACGAAGGATTGTTTCGAGAAGTATTTGTAATGGGAGTTGTTTACACCTGCCCTCATGTCACATTTTAGTCGTTAGTTAAGTCCTGGCCCCTTATTGACCAGGCATGAATGCTGGTCAAATCTCCAGCTTGTTCAGAACGCAGCAGCTAGATTGTTAGCTGGAACTAGCAGAAGAGATCACATCACTCCTGTGTTAGTTTCGCTCCATTGGCTCCCAGTTGATTCCAGAATCAAGTTCAAGATCCTCCTGTTAACCTATAAGGCCTTACATGGAATGGCCCCGTCCTATATTAAGGACCT
>CM074499.1:27673705-27687323 GCA_037389245.1 Oryzias sinensis | reverse complement strand
CCAAACAAGGTAAATCTTTTTCTCCTTTATATACTATTTTTTAAGGTGGCGCATTGCACTCACTTATCAGTTTATCAAGTGAATGACCTGTGATACATATGATAGTCAGTTAAAGAGCCTTACAGTTGCTTTATTCATGTTATCATGTAATTATGAGATCCTGATCTCGTAATCATGAGATAGGGTCTCTATTTTTTTAATCCAATGTTCTGGTAAGAGGTTTGAATTGTTTTCAGATAAATTAACTTTTTATGTTATTGTAGGCGAAGTGTCGGCTCTGCTCCACAGAGCTATCTTATATCAATAAGAGCGCTTCATCAATGCTGAGGCATTATAGAGCTCGTCATGGCAATGAAGAATTGGCAGCTACTCGTGAGAGTCCCCCAGGTATGTTGAAATTCTCTCTAAAAATTTTGCTGCAAAAAACCTGCATGCAAACAGACAGGCTCAAGGCTTGGTATCGAACCTCCAACCCTCTTGCTGTGATGCAACAGTGCTAACCACTATACCACCATGTCGTCTTATGTCTATTTGATATTGTTATTAAAAATTACAGTCCTTTTATTAAGCTTTTGACAAAGCTTTTGGCTTGCAGTTCCTAACAAGCAAGCAGTGGATGAGGCAGTGGTCAATATGATCAAAGACTGTCAGCCACTCAGCTTTGTTGAAAATGAGGGATTCAGGGAGCTCCTGCATCACCTGTTTATTATCATGTGATAATAAAGTAATGATTAACTATTTTTTAGTGCACAATCTCTGGAAAACATTAGATATGGAGGTTGCAGAGACCCAGAAGATGAGGAACGCAACAGCTGACTCCATTATTGAAGTCCAACGCTACCTGGCAGAAACAAACACACCCAGAAACCAAGATTCTTTGCAATATTGGAAATGGAACCAGGAAATATTCCCACATCTTCATCAACTTGCACTTAAAACTCTCTGCTCACCATCATTGTCTGAACCATGCAAAAGAGTATTTTCCAAGGCTGGGGAGCTGGTGTGTAAGAGGAGAAATCGCCTTGGAGCAAAGAGACTCCAAAAACTTTTGTTCCTCAATAAGAATTCATGAACTAATCACTTTTTTGTCTTTTATTTCATATGATTTAACTGTTAAGTTGACAAATGTGCACATAAGTTAAAAAAAATTGTAACTCAGAATTTTTACTCTAATTTGCTATATTTTACATACCATCTCAGTTTTAGCATTTACACAAACAAGGAATTTCTTTACCTGCAATGATTTTATAACTACTGCAGGGGTCACTATTGGGTGACCAACACTGTATCGATACAGTGCCGACACAGTTTGTTTAGTGTGTCAATACACTCCTTGGGGTATCATCGTCCCATCACTAGTTGTTACTTTTATTTGTCAATAAAGAATACTGCGTTGTAATTGTATTCATTTGCGACGCGGCCGTCGGGGGATTTTGTGTTTTGTGGGCTGCGGTGAACCGCCACACCGCGCACCCCTTCTGGTTTTAATCACAGCGGTGATCAAAAATCCCACACTGTCACGACTCTAGGTATACTTACAGTTTGTATAGATACTAAACTAATATACTGTCACCCCGTGAGTTTGTATGTGCGAGGCGGAGCATTTTCTTTTTCTTTTTCCAAGGGGGGCTTGGCAAAATTGGCAGAATTGCGCATTTCGGTTATATCTTTAAAAAATCATAACTCTCCACAGCACATGTGTCAAACTCAAGGCCCGCGGGCCAAATGTGGCCCTCCATGTCAATCCATGTGGCCCGCGAGAGCGTAAAATGTTTTACTTTATTAAAACAAAAATTTAATACTTGTGTATTTATTCCTATCTAGGAGGAATTGGACTTCAAATACCGGATTGGATAACTATACATTAGGACTTAAACACTGTCCATGTGACCTAACCTGACAGAATCATATTTAAAAGGATTTATGCTAGAGGAACAAGCAAACATATGTTTTCTATGCAACTGGAATTGTCACTTTAAAAAGTTATAGTAAATGAGTTAGTTAACATTAAGGAGTAGTTACATTTATTTTTCATTAATTCATCAAGTTATATCTGGCCCTTTGAGGACAGCCACTATGCTGATGTGGCCCTCAGTGAAAATGAGTTTGACACCCCTGCGCCACAGGAATGGACTACAAAGTTGCTTCTTTTTTTAAAACATCCTCATAATTTTTACTCTTCATGTGTGGGCAGGATTAAACCAAGGGCTGTAGGTTTGACACCCCCGTGTCAAAGGATCGGGTCATCTGGACCCCATAGGATAGCACAAACAGCTGTTAGTCATTGTATTGGTCAGAATGACCGGTCTTGCTCTGATCTTCTTGATCATCGTAATTTTATTTCATGATATTTTCACTGTAGTGCAGGTTATTTAAGTTATAAACTGACCAATCAGATGCCTCAATAAAAGCTGATGGCCTCATGTCAGACATTTAAAACACTTGACTGACAGATTCTCCTGAGCCCGTTTTCAAGTGGGAGGGGTGTGGCCTTCATACAAGCCCACTCCTGATTGCTGAGAGCGGTTGGCAAAGAAACAATGACTCAGACCGACTTTGACAAAAAGTCTTGAATTGTCAGAATTGACTTTGGTCATTTTCTACGGGTGACGTCACACTCACTAGTTCCAGTTCTCAGATACAGTCAAATGCTCAAAACCGATGTATTAAGTCTTCAAAAGGACAGAGGTTACCTTTGAGGGCGGTGCCAGAGTGCGCGTCAGTGACAGGGTGGAGTTGATGGAGGAGTCACTGATGTCAGACGCCACACTTGCTGCATCAGAGAGTAAATCTTCACAGGACTCGGCTCTGTTGGCGAGGTGTGAAGACGGGCTGCGCTTTGAAACGGCCTGAAACAAACAGTTTCCTGTTCAGTCTCCATGGTCAGTGCTGTGATAATGACGCATAACTCCTCCTACTTTGATTGGTGGCTGCAGCCTTGTTCTGTCCGCTCTGCTGGTTAACCTGGAAGCCGGTGGAGCGACTGCCTTGCTCGGTAAAACCACGGCGACCCCCACCGGTGCTTTTGCCCGCAGGTTGGACCGCGGCAGAAGCTTGGCTCCACCCACAGGGCTGGAGGTGCTGCGTGCGGCAGAGAGGGGAGCGGCCGAGCTGCGCCGGCTTCCTCTGGGCAATTGGAGCTGGATGGCAGGCGGCAGCTGCTTTGTGGGCGTGTCCTGCACGCAAAAAGTCTGCCGCTTGATGGGGCTGAGAGCGCCGCTCGAACTACAAAGAATTTTCTTTTTTGCCTCAGAGTCCTGAAGAAACTGTTCTCCAGCGATGTTGGCGTCCTCCACGCCGCACGCTTTTCCATTCTGCAGTTGATTAACCAGGGAGTGGGCTTCCTGACACACAGCATCCAGCCGCTCACCTGTGAGTGGGCTCCAGTTTGACAACACATGATCTCCTTCCAGAAGCTCAGAGGCTTTGCTCACAGAAACACGAGACTCTTCACCCTCCACTGGACCCTCAAAGACCTCGTCTTCATCATCTTTAGAGCTGCAGAAAACAGAGATGCCCAGAAAAGGTTCACAGCTTTTACGGCTGCTATTGGGATTTTTTTGTTTCTTTGTGACATCATTCAAAAAACTTGGCACACAAAGTGTGAAAATTTTAAGTAATCGTGGTTGAAACGACGAGCAAAAGTTAGAACGTATGAAAACTATTATAGTTCAAATACTTAAAAAAAAAAGTTAAAAAGTCCAGAAAAAAGACATCTTTGACACCCCTTCTGACTGTTAGATAAAAAACTAAATTAACAACAAAACTATGCTTTTTTATTTTTGTTATGTCCTGCACTGCAACGACAATACTGCTTTCACAATTCTTCTTTCTTAACGCGACTGAGGGAAAATTTCACCCCCACTACAAACTAAAAAAGGCTAAATTTGCACACAGTTAGCATAGTTAGCATCTTTAGTGATACGTTTTTCTGAGAGTTGATGATGCTGAACACAATGCTAGCACTAATTTTCCTATCTGTGCCACATTAGCACAGTTAGCATTTTTAATTGTTCTTTAAGTCATGTGATGATAAAGGCTGTAAACCACAAGCTCCCTGCTTCAAGCCCTCAGCAACAGGGAAAGGAAGGGGGGTGGGCTTTACTCTGATCCAGCAGTCCCGCCCACAACTCCGAGGTGAAATTCTGATGAACTCCTGCCGCCCAGCAGAAACTATTTTTTTTTTTAATTTTGGTATTCATTCATTCATCATCTTGACCGTTTATTCCCTTTCGGGGTCACGGGGTTGCCGGAGCCTATCCCTGCCACTTGTGGGCGTAGGCAAGGGATGCCCTGGACTGGTCGCCAGTCTGTCACAGGGTAGAATGTCCTCAATCACACATCCATTCACTCTCACACTCACACCTATGGACAATTTAGAGTTGCCAATCAACCTATGAAGCATGTTTTTGGACGGTAGGAGGAAGCCGGAGACCCCGGAGAAAACCCACGCATACACGGGGAGAACATGCAAACTCCACACAGAAAGGTCCCCCGTTGATGTAGTTTATCAGGTCCCCCAGCCGGGACTTGAACCGGTGCCTTCTTGCTGTGAGGCAAGAGCGCTAACCACTGTGCCACCGTGCAGCCCTTTTTAAATTTTGGTAACACTTTGAAAATCTATTAAAATACGATCAGAATGGGACTCTAAAAAGGTAAACGTTTTATTTCTCTGGACATTTACCTACTTTGTTATCCATATTTCCTTTTGGAAAATATGATTTAACAACATTTTACAAACACTGAAGGTTTTTTTTTTTTAAGGAAATGAAGAAAAGCAGGGAGACCCGTCTCTGAACATCTTGGATCAAGAAGAGACAGTGAGCATCAGGCGTCACGCCGTCTTTCAACAGGAAATGATTCAAGTCTGTAAAACAAACCCCTTGTTCGGCGACCTTGCTTAACATCTTGTGTACGTTATTGTACATGCTACAAATAGTTCAATCTGGACTATTGAACTATTCTTAATTTCTGGTTCAAAGACGTTTTTGCTCATATGAAACCAATATTTATGATAATATCACAGCACAAACATTTGAGATAAAAAGACAGAAAAACTCAAGAGTAAGCACAGAGGCAAAGCCGAAAGTTTCTGAGTCTGGCTGAATAAATCACTGTATTTTTAGAGTTAAAAAACAAAATGTTAGTGTTTCACTCATACATTTCTATGTTGTCTATAAAAGACGTTTTTTGTGGGTTTATCATGACCCATTAATTCTTAATTTTGATATTTTCACTTTTTTTTTTTTTGGTGATGTGACATTAACTTTAGAGAAAAGTGCTGAGGAGATTGTGTTTCCCAAAGCTGATCAATATTATGGATCATCTTCTGTCTAATGAATCCAGTGAATGTTTGTCTCTCCTGCAGATGAATGCTTAGTTTAATGGAAATATTATACGTGTGGGACCCATTTATATGAAGAAAATAACCACAAATTTAAAAGTATAAATGGTTCATATGATTGTTCAAAAATGTATTATAAAATCATGTTTCAAATGTGAGCTCCAGGGCTTTTATGTTGCCCCTAAATCCACTGGTAGAATTTAGCATTAGGCGCTAAACTACAGTAAAAGTTGAGAACAGATCTGATCCAGAATGCAGTTCCTTAAGAGACGTTAGAAAAAGTAGGAAACTTAACAGAAACATGAGAACTAAGCTGCCTTTTAGACTCGAGCGTTTAGGTGTTCACTGACAGAAAACGGACGTCATTTATTCACCCGCGCCCGAGAGCCGCAGATCTCGCGAGATTCTTACCTGGCAGGGGAAAGAGAAACGTCGAAATCAAACTTCTCGTCTTGCAGGAAAAGCACATCTGCTTTCGAAAGTAGAACCATATGAGACAGATATGCAAAGAATAAACAAAACAGCAATAGAGACACAAAAACTGACAGCAGTTTTGTAGGCGTTGACTCACCGCTCTTGGCTTCAAAGGCCATCGTTGTTTGATCTCCTTTATGGGAATCATATTCACAAACATTTATTAAACATTGCTGTTTTATACGTTATAACTGTTTGACATTTGGTATCAATCGTAACTGAAACCAGACTTTGATTAATTAAATTGATGTGTATCCTCAAAGTTGCATTTCAACGTTACGCTAAGCTAACTCTAGCTAGCAAGTTTTCTAAATTAATTCAATAACCGCGAACAAATCTGAGTTTTAAACTCTACAATGTTACAACAAGTACGGAACAACTTAAATCATCTGTGTAAAAAAACATCTTACCTCTAAAGTTCTTTTTCTTTTATGTTCTCGTTCTGTCCCACATTCAAGCTGCAACACAAAAATACTTCAACAAAAATTTAAATTTGCTGCCTGTAGGTAACGTGACCGAGACGCGCTCTGCTATTGGCTTAAAGGACACGTGGTCCCACAACGTTGAATTATGGGGCTTGCAGTCATTAATCCTTCGGTTGTCAGAAACATTGTGAGGTTTTTTTCTTGGCTTTTTCGAAAAAGTATCCCCTTAAAATTGTTTCAAATAGGACAACAAAGCTGAATATTTGTTGAATAGAATTTGTCTAATAGAAAAAAGGAAGAACAAATTGCTTGTTTTACTTGTTTTGGTCTGGTTTTTGTGTTCGATGACGACCACAACATTTTTAATAAAGAAGGTCTGGCAAAACTATCGCCAGAAAAGCCTTAAGCTTTTCTGTTTTTATAAGTGCACATTCTTAACCACTGGAGGACACTATTTCCTTGGTAGGCGGGTTAGTCATGAGGTTGTTGTACAAAGAGGGCCACTGGAGTGGCTACCATAGGGAATGTGCTCATTGATTTTCATTTTTATTTGAAATGTTTTCATATATCCATGAATGTCAGCCATTTCTCATTTGTTTTTGTTTTTTTGTTCAAATTTTCGGAAAGGACATATAAGCACAAACTACAATTTTAATTAAAGCGTCCAATATTAAGAGAGAAAATATCAACTTCTACTAGACTCTGAGTGAAAAACTAAGAGTTCATTGATTAATAGTGATTTGACATGTTTTATTATTCATGGGATTTCATGGTGAGTGGTAACATTTACCTTACATCACATGTTTGGGAAAATCATATAATTTCTCATCCCACGTTTTTGTGTGAGTAGGTTAGCCTACTGTTACTATATTGACCTGGCTGGCAAAGTGAGGTTTAACCAAGACACTCATCATGTCTGCTTTAGACATGATGTTTGATCCAAAAACGGATTTGTTGCTGAGTGTCCCAAACATTCAGGTCACACTACAGGTGTAGTTCTGTTTCACCTTCGTGAAAGTTCTGCTGTGCTGCTGAAATCGCACCGCCACCAGACCTTTGCGCTGCACCTGCTGCTCAAATTGCGCCGCTGGACTTCAGATTGGGTCTGTAACCATTGACTTAACACTGAAACTGGCTGCCTTGGTGTGAACGCAGCTTAACCCTAGCCCGTAATCTTAAACATACCCCTTTCTCTGGGTCTGCCAAGAACAAAGTTCAGCACTTGCCACACATATCTAGAAAATAACGTGTGAATATCACTTTGTTTCTGGCATTTCACTTTATTAGCTGTGAAAGGTAATTCAACAATCTGCTTGTGCTAGCATCAAATCAGTTCTGAGCCACAGCCAATGCTGCTTGATGCTGCAATGTAGCCTAAATTATGATGTAAGTCAAAGCATTTTTCATGATCTTATCAAACTTCTGGTTGTTGTGTCATTGTATTAAACAGCAGAGGCTGGTACACACATTTGTTTTGTCATCCCATTGTTCAAAAAGTGTTGATTTGGAACCAAAAATATGCCACCTTTCACCGTTTCTTTATTGCTTAAAAGAAACTTTTGAGAATAGAGACTGTCAGTTGGTGTCGTTAGTGCCCCCCCGTGACAAGCTCTTCACCAGGGGTGTCAAACTCAAATTCGCAGGGGGAAAAATTAAGCAGTGAAGTAAAGTCACAGGCCAAACTTAATATTTATTAAAAAAAAAAATGCAACTAATATTTAATGTTTAACCTTTTCATATTACAGCCACGTTAGCTTCGCACACAAGACAAACAGGTCTGTCCTTTAATATTCGCAAACAGATCATCTGCTTTCCACCCGTTTTAAAAGCTCCTGATGTCCATCTTTCGTTTGGCCATTTTTGTGGAGGGTGAAAGTTATTTGTCTGATGTGACAGGAGCGTGGCTGTCAACGACTGTCAACAGAAAAAAGGAGCGCTTGCTGGTTTTGACTGTGTGCCAACATACCAGCAAAGCATTGTGGGATGTGTAGTATTAATGGTACAGAATATACCGCGGTCCAGCTCTAATGCACATTTGATATGATCTCATGGGCCAATTATAATTACACTGCGGGTCAAATTTGACCCCCGGACCTGAGTTGGACACATGTGCTCCACACTCATGAAAAACACGGCTTGAAGGAAGGGGGGATCAAGGGCGGGGCTACTCAGCTCAGCACCAATGGCCACGCCCATGTAGAGGAGATTTTGGAAACTGAGGCTTCAGATAGATATGAAAAATGGCTTTTAAGATGTTTAGGTTGTGGGACTTTGGTTAAAAACTTCACAATCAGAATAAAAACACCACTGAGAACATTTTGATTAAAAATACATTTTGATAAGGGGATTTCAAATGTTCACTACGACCTGTCGCCTGTAGAAAAAATGTGCACGTACATTTTGACTCTACAGGTTCACTATGATCTAGATATTTCTTAAAGGCCATCTGTCGATCTTACAAATATTTATAATTCTATTTTAAATTTTATTTTACATAGAGTTAATTCCATTCTTCAAAAATATGACATTCATCTGAGTTGGGTCCCTCTCAAAATGTGTTTGCATTCATCACACCTTTTGCATCTCTCAGATACAGTAAACATAAATAAACAACATGCATTAATGACTCCATTTGATTTTAAATATACCAAACTGTCCACGGAGGATGTCCGGTTGTTCTGACTGACTCCTGTGTCACGTTACCATGTTGCCTTTGACAGTGTTACCATGCTCTGTTTTGTGCTTAAACAAGTAAACAGTGACAAACACTTTTTTTAAGAGTTTTATTTGCCTGCCATCCAGGCCCCCCCCTCCCACACACACACGTACACTCACATGAAGAAAATAACTTTTCCGCACAAACGTGTCGTTTTCACACCTGGTGAGGAATGGAAATAGGTTTTTTCTTAGTTGCCTTTGAAAGGTGAAGCTTATCTAAAACATACATTCCGCCCAAGAATCCCTTTTTTAAACCTTTAATAGCAATTGTTTTATACTTTTTCAGACAACAACAAGCTAAAACATAAAAAAACCCCGCTAAAACATAAAGTTAGGATTTAGGTTAAACCGCCTCCAGACACACATCTGAGAAAAGCCCCGGACACAGCGGACACAGTCAGCGGGTGGAGAGCTGCCGGTTGTGACGGCGATTGACTCCAGACCGTGAGCTTTCCAAACACAGGTTACTGAATACACATTTAGATGCAGTTTCTTTGTCTGTGATGTAAAACCTCAGCCTGGGAAAAAAGAGGCTCCATGTTTGTTGTCTTCTGGTGGGATTGTGTGGGAGTGGGCAGCACTTCTCTGAAACATCCTGGTGAAGCTTCCAGATGAAGAAAATGAGCTTCACTGGTCTGCAATGTGTCCAGTGTGTCAGGGAGTACCCCCACCCCACCCCCCACCCCCTTCAATAAACAGAAACTACACATCTGTGTGAGGGATTCCTTAAATTACAACGCAGAACACTGACCTTGAACCCATCCCCACCCGTTCACGTCAGCTTGTCTGATCATAAACTGTGGGTTGAATGAACTGACTACACCAACAGATTATTTACACATCAGAACCAGAATTGGATCACATCACAAAAACTCCTCAGCTAAACATCAATAGATAAACTTCCTGTGTGTTAAAGAACAAAGATGAGGGTTCGGCGCCACGGCCGAACCCTCTGCTGCTTCCCGTCAGTTCCTCCAACTCTCAAATGTCTTTTTATTCCTCATCTTTCAGAGGAACTCCTGAGGTCAAAAGCAAACGGATCTTTTATAGAGAGGTCTCCAGGCTGTGCAGAGGGCTCCCCGGACAAGGGGGCAGCCCCGCTGAGTTGGGGGGGATGAGACCAGACCTCGAGCCGTCTCTGTGGAGAGGGGGAGGGCGGTCCACAGCATTGTTCTCGGTGGGCGAGGACGGAGGCAGAGCTGACAGGTTGGACAGTCCAGTCAGAGGAGGGGGGACGGAGTTTCGCTTAGTGGGGGGCTCATCCTCGCCCTCATTTTCATCGATGAGGGGTATCTGAGGTTCTAAGTCCTCGATGCTGAACTCAGGGTAGTTGCGGAAATTGTGGATGGAGTTGCGAGACTCGGGGGTCTCCAAACCTTCGTAAGGAGACATGCTGTCTCGGAAAGCGTTCACCACCCGGATCTGAGAGGAGGAAGCAACAGTTGGGACAGAAAACAACTGAATGAGATGAACCATCTGCTGCTGCTATAATTGTCTCAACCGTTTTCCAGGAGCTTCAAAATCTTTATGTCAAATCTTTGAAAACTGGAAGTTTGATATAACGTATGTGAAATTGGAGTTGAAGTGTTTGCTTGACTTTATGACAAGTACTCTAAAATAACAAAATTGAATCAAAGATCTTCCTTTCTTGGAGCAGATATTCTAACAACACAGGTGGATACTAAGTAAGGGTCTCTGGTCAACGAAGTGTGCATTATCAGAAATTAACACACGACGTGGAAGCCTGATCGCATCAGACGGTTGCTTCCGCGAAGTACGTTAATGCTGATAATGCATGTTTCGAAACCCGCATATACCATGGTCACTTACAAGGAGGGTCTAAGGGCAGGGATGCCAGTTTAGTTTAGTCTGTTTAGTTAAAGTTTTAGTACTATGGATGGATGGATGGATGGATGGATGGATGGATGGATGGATGGATGGATGAACGGTTGGATGGATGGATGGATGGAAGGATGGATGGACGGTTGGATGGATGGATGGACGGTTGAATGGACGGTTGGATGGATGGATGGATGGATGGACGGTTGGAAGGATGGATGGATGGATGGATTGATGGACGGTTGGATGGATGGATGGATGGATGGATGGATGGATGGATGGATGGATGGACGGTTGGACGGATGGATGCATGGATGGATGGACGGTTGGATGGATGGATGGATGGATGGATGGATGGATGGATGGATGGATGGACGGTTGGATGGATGGATGGATGGATGGATGGACGGACGGACGGTTGGACGGATGGATGGATGGATGGATGGACGGTTGGATGGATGGATGGATGGATGGATGGACGGTTGGATGGATGGATGGATGGATGGATGGGTGGATGGATGGATGGATGGATGGATGGATGGATGGATGGATGGATGGATGGACGGTTGGATGGATGGATGGATGGATGGATGGACGGACGGACGGTTGGACGGATGGATGGATGGATGGATGGACGGTTGGATGGATGGATGGATGGATGGATGGATGGATGGACGGTTGGATGGATGGATGGATGGATGGATGGATGGATGGATGGATGGTATTTAAATGTAATGTCTCATTGGAAAACATGCAAAATTGTGCATGCATAATTTCTACACAATGCATGTACTTTACACAATAACCAACTTAACTAAGCCAGCTCTATATCAACAAGTTGCCAAAAGCTAACAAGTTGACTTTTGTGTCTAAATGAGGAACAGTTGGTTTTATGTGCATTAAAAAGTACAATAAGATGTAACTGTGTCCATTCGTGACAAAAAAGCTCAATGGGAGCAAAACCAAGCAGAATATAAATTCATTTCAGTTTAAGTCCAAACTTTACTTCCTTTATGCATTTAACTATAGTCCCCATGGCAACGTGACTGAAAAACCACAGGGCAACCAGCTCAAACTGAACCTCTCAGCTTAAATCATACCTGTGTCTGGATGCGATTGAGGCTTCGGACCCAGAGCACCTGGCCCCTCCTCAGCTCCATCTCTGCGTGATCAATTTCATCCTTGTCCTTCATCTCCTCCAGTTCTTCCTCAGGGATCTCCTCCTGCTGCGTCCCGTGACCCGCCGTTTTTAGGAACGTCAGCCACCTTGTAGGAACACTGGAGACAAGCTGAGACGGGAAAACGGCAGACGAGAAGTGTAGATCAGCTCTTAATACTCGAGATGCAATTCGTTCAGGTGATTTATTTTCCTTCATCTGACATATTTGTCTCAAAGTTAATAAAGACTTCAGCTTTGGAATATTCATTGGCAGTGAATGGTTTTTTACTGAATGTTACAAGCTGTTCAAATAAATTATTGTCAGTTTTTTTTTCTACAATAAACTAAAGTTCCTTCGGGGTCACTGGGGTGCCAAAGCCTATCCCGGGCACTTGCGGGCGAAGGCTGGGGACACCCTGGACAGGTCGCCAGTCTTTCGCAGGGCATAAACTACAGTTGAGTTTTCAAAATAAAATCGTACCTGTCCCCACAGAAGGCTGCTGAGGCCCAACAACACACACCAGAGCCACTGCTCCAGGGTGAGAGGAAAGCAGCTGAACGGTTTGCCACCAAACTGGACGATTACAAACTACAGAACAGAAGAAATGGATGGAATTGATGTTTTTTTAGTAAACAGATGGTTTTGTAACAAACAGGAGTCACCTGCGCGATGATGGTTCCCAGGATAATGGAGCAGAAGATAGGGTTCCTGAACACGCCGTCAAACACGTTCCTCTCTCCGTGGATCTTGCGAGCATTGAATTCGTTGAAAATTTGCATCAGCACAAATGTGTTGAAAACAATGGTGTAGTGCTCAGAGGGGGGCGCGTGCAGAGGGGTGTTTCTGCCACAGTCAATGTCAAAGATCTCCTCACCTTCAGAAAAATAAAAGCATCACAGCCATAAAATAGTCTAATGGACACACTGACACATTTACACAAACAGAAAAAAATCTTTTAACTGTTTCATTGGGAGCTTCGTTGACTTTACCCAAAGCAGTTTAATAGCTACACTCACCAACAAAAAGCAGAGTGAAGATTATGGTCAGCTGGTAGACAGCATGACCCAGAATGTTCTTCATCATTGTGCGCGAGATGAGCGGCTTCTTGCGGCCGTATGGGTTCCTGAGCAGCAGGGCTTCAGTTGGTGGTTCGGTGGCAAGAGCCAGTGAGGCGAAGGTGTCCATGATGAGATTGACCCATAACATCTGGACAGCTTTAAGAGGAGAGTCCTGCAAACACATGCAACACTTTCAGGGTTTGACTCGTTATGGTTTTTCAGCAAAAAAAAAAAAAAAGAATCTTCCACAGCATCCATCCATCTCCTAAAACCTGCTGTATCCCTTTTGGGGTCATGGGGTCACTGGAGCCCATCCCACCACCATTGTTGGTTGCCAGTCTGATTCAGGGCACTTCGGAGGCAGAGATTCCTGAGCTGTTGGTCACAACTTAAGTTGGCTCCAACACTGATGTAGATGAACAACATCCCACCATTCATACAGTATTAGCTCTGGAACTGCTCTGGCGCCGGGAAATCTAATCTAATCAGACCCCCCCTTTGAGCTGAGGACTTCTTGGCTCCAACAAAAAGATATTCACTTCCAGAGTGTGAAAACTGCTGTTGAGTTGAAGGCCGATGATGCTGCCCCCCCCCCCCCCC
>CM074499.1:27515890-27668725 GCA_037389245.1 Oryzias sinensis | reverse complement strand
GCCTGGAGACGCGCTCTTATGCAGCTACGCTCAGAGTGTATCACAGGGGGACCCCCCCACACACACCCACTCCACCCCACAACACTGAACCTTGTGTACTGTGTTGCTCGTGTGAATATGTGCTTTTGTGTTTTTTTTCTAGTATCATTGTATCACAGTGTTGAGACTGTCACCAATGCCCCCCCCCCCCCCCCATTCGTAACCCGTCTACACCCATCCTAAGCAAGGTGCGCATCCCAAGAAGCTGCAGCCTCAGTCAACTCTGAACTGTATGTGTGTAGTGGTTGTTTGTCTGATCTTGTTCGGGTTGTACTGGAACAAATTTCGTATGTCAGTGTAAAAGCTGTACATATGACAATAAAAGGATTCTGATTCTGACAACCTAAGCTTCAGATCCCTTCCAAGTNTGCCTGGAGACGCGCTCTCATGCAGCTACGCTCAGAGTGTATCACAGGGGGACCCCCCCACACACACACCCACTCCACCCCACGACACTGAACCTCGTGTACTGTGTTGCTCGTGTGAATATGTGCTTTTGTGTTTAAACTGTGTTGTTTTTTTTCTTGTATCATTGTATCACAGTGTTGAGACTGTCACCAATGCCCCCCCCCCATTCGTAACCCGTCTACACCCATCCTAAGCAAGGTGCGCATCCCAAGAAGCTGCAGCCTCAGTCAACTCTGAACTGTATGTGTGTAGTGGTTGTTTGTCTGATCTTGTTCGGGTTGTACTGGAACAAATTTCGTATGTCAGTGTAAAAGCTGTACATATGACAATAAAAGGATTCTGATTCTGACAACCTAAGCTTCAGATCCCTTCCAAGTGTGTACAAATGCAACATTCCAGGTCTATCCTCTCTTTATGGCATGCAGACTGCATCATACAGATTTGTCCAGAAGAGTTCTGAAGAGAGCGGGGGATGCAGTAAACCTTTGTTTTGTGCTGAACTTGGTTTAGCGTGAGGCTGGTAGGTCCATCAGAGTCTCAATTGGGTTCTTTGGTTCTGAAGACCTCTGGGGATGACTTGTTGTTTGAGCGCCATATTGACAAATTAGCAGTTTTATACCTGTGTGGCATTTTAACCCTGTACAGTATGAAGAAACAACTCAATCCCATCACTGTGTGGTCCAGAAAGCTCTCACATCTCCTCCTTCTTCTGTCTTGTCTTCTACTTCACTTGCAGTGTCCAGCAGTAATCTAGAGGTCTGGTGTTCTGCATGGGTCTAATGTTGATTATTTCCTGGAAGCTGCATGTCTGTGACAGACCGACAGTGGTTTTAACCTCACACTGATCACAGTATCTCGCTTTGTGTTGCAGTTTCTAAATACACAGCCATCTTTGCTCAAGGCTTCATGGTTGAGCGGACAAAGGGGGCCAGTAAAGTTTTTCCTTCCATCTAAAACCTTGTGTGTGTCTGAACTATTTATTTCTGAAGCTATCGCACGTTTTCTCAACATAGCGAGACTGTGTTAGACCAGTCAAGGACACAACCAGCAGGATAGAACAACAAAACAACTGCTGGTGTCAGAAAGAATCGTATCCAATCTGACTCCCCTGAGCTGAGGATGCAGCCCTTGGTTCTTCCAAAACATGTCTGCTTCTATGTGAAAAGCGGCTGTGTGTGGAGGATGACACTGGCTGCTCATCCCACTCTTGACCTTGGCATTCCTGCTACCCCCCCGTGCAATGTCTGCGCTTCTTAGCTGCACCATCAACCCCCCAACCCCCCACCTGTTGGACTTTATGTACTGTAGTTTTGTTTGTTTTGTGCTTCTGTGCTAAAATTGTGGATTTATTTTCTTTTGTCTACACATTAGATATGGTGTAGAGAATACTTTATTTTGTCACCAATATCCTTACCCTCCTCATGAATCCTTTCTGCACCAACACTAAGCAAGGCGTGCATGTTTACAGCTGCTCTGAAGTCGAACCTTTAACTGTATGTGTTTGTCTGTTGTCTGTATGGTTGTCTGCATATGACAAATATATGAATATTGAAATGTGTGGGTGGATAACTTCACATCTGACATTCAGTGAAACCTTTTCATCTCACTAAGGAACTGAGGTTTTTGGAAGTTGTCATTTTTTGTTTTGCTACACTGAAGCTACCGTCTTCCTGTCAGGGCAAAAGTGCAGGGGTCATTATCAGAAACCAGTTTACTGTAGAATTAGAAACTAATAAACATCTGGTTTAATATTCAAACGGTGGGTTTTCACTGTTCTCAACAAGCAGAGGAAAGTCATTTTGTTGGAGTTCTAGTTTTCCACAAGTAGGACAAACGTGGCCCCAGTCTAAGGAAAAATAAATCTAGGTTAGAGATGTTTTCATACTCTCAAGTTCTGGTCATTGTGGTTCTATTGATAATCTCACGTTCTGGTCATTGATGTTCTTCTGGCAGCGTAAACAAACACGATGCTGTCATATTCCTGCTTAAAGGTGCAGCTGCTGACCTGAGTAATGCAGGCTCCGGTGAATGCAACGGTAACAGCAACCACATTGACTGTGAGCTGGAACTGCAGGAACTTTGAGATGCTGTCGTAGACGTTCCTGCCCCACATGACAGCTTTGACGATGCTGGTGAAGTTGTCATCTGTCAGGATAATGTCTGACGCCTCCTTTGCCACGTCCGTTCCTGCGATGCCCTGTAGACCAAAGAGGATGTCGTTTACAGTATAATCAAAAAACATCAGCAAATTTAGCTTGAATTTCTTGCGACAGCAATGGCAGTGGTTACCATCGCAAAGCCAACATCTGCTTTTTTGAGGGCGGGGCCATCATTCGTTCCGTCTCCAGTTACTGCGACCACCTGCCTCTGCTCCAGCACTGTACTGTCAATTATACCTGACAGCCAAACAAACATACGGTCAGTGGAGGAGTTTACTGTTAAAACTCCTGTAATACACAGAAGGAAAAGCGCAAATTCAATTTATGATTTTTAAAAAGCGTTTCTAAAATCAATACCAGAATTTTTCTGATCATCTTTTCCAAACTTCCATTCATACCAATTGAGTTTTTTCTTATACATAAGAACTCCTTTCAAGTCGTTGTCATTTTGGTACCTCTGGTAGTTATTTATGATTCATTTAAAAGAAGATATTTGGAGTTTTGAAACGGAAATGTAGAATGTTGAGAGTAGAGTGTTGTAGAGTGTTCAGAGTTTTCTGAAGGATAAAACCTCATTTCCTTTGAGGTTGACGTGGACTTTTATTCCTTTTTTGTTTTTGTTAAAGCTTAGCTAAAGGCCATTTACACCAAGTGTTGCAGGACAGACCGCCCCCCCCCATGCTTTTCGATACAATAAAGAAGAAGAAGAAGTGACCTGTAAACTGTGGTTAGGAACTCTATCAGCCACACCAAAGCAAGCAGGATGTAAATATGTTCTTCAGTCTGTATGAGTCACTGATAGCCGAACTGCTTATTAAAAAATCATGCATTTTGTGGTACAAGCACCAGATCTGGCATGGATGAATCTGAGGATGCCCTTTTTCAGAAACATATGTTTCCAAGGGAAAAAAAATCTAAATTTTAAAAATATAAAAAATTGTATTCTGTAGGTACCCCTCAAGTTAAAAGACTGCAATTTGTGCACGGACAGCCCAAATTGTTGAGGCTGAGGCAAGTAAAATCCAATATTTTGTAACAAATGAGTGCATGGCTGCCATCTTTAAAAATAGCCACTGTTTTGGATTTTTCTCATGATAAACGTGCTTTTCTGAAAGAGGGAATGTTAAGGTACATCCATGGTAAATTTGGTGCTTGTACCACAGTTTGTGTGAAATATTAATCTAACTGGCTTGGCTATGAGGAATGGATTAAAGATATTCTGTCAGTTTTCCTGTGTAACCATAAACATGTCTGCGCTGTTCCCTTAAAAATGTCCGGTCCAACCACCTGCTAAACATTAAATGCTAAAAAAAAAACTTAGATGTGAGTTTATTTCAAATTAATATGGCTATATTTATTTCTTCTTCATGTCAACTCTTTGTTTTTTAAATATATAAATATACACCTGCCTCAGATTCAAAATCCGAATAGCTTTATTGTCATTGTACAGGTAACACAAAATTTAGCTAGCAGCAACTCC
This sequence comes from Oryzias sinensis, assembly GCA_037389245.1. Classification (NCBI taxonomy): domain Eukaryota; kingdom Metazoa; phylum Chordata; class Actinopteri; order Beloniformes; family Adrianichthyidae; genus Oryzias; species Oryzias sinensis. The sequence continues at coordinate 27,664,639 of CM074499.1, read as the reverse complement.
CTTTTGCAAGTTATGTAAAAAACAAAAAAACAAGGAGCTGTTTAAAAGAGAAGCTCATTTGGCTCCTTCATATATTTCTTAATTTTTAAGAAGCCGGTCTGGAGTTTATTCATTTTATGCTGGAAATAATCCCGTGGAGGAATGATGGGCTGACATCTGAATCCGCAGGTTCAAACCCAAACCCAGCTTTACCACCAATTTAGGATCATTCTTGAAATATTAATTTTAGCTTCATTTGACAAGATTTTAAAGTCGGTTATGGATTTATGGTAAATATTTCACGACCATATCTTTCTGAATTAACCCAGAGATCACTTGCTCTTAGTGCAAATATATGTAAAAGTACTTTGACCAAAGTTATTCCTGCAACACCTAAAACAAAAAACACCTACACAAAGACAAACCAGACTACAACAGAGTTTTATATAAAAGCTTTTAATGAAAAGTTTTATCACAAGAACATTTTAAGAACAGAAAAACTCAAAGGCAACTAATGGCAGATGCTCCTCCCTGTCCTACTGCTGTTAACTAGTGTTTATTTTCACTCAGGTTCTGGTCTGAATCCAGCATGCACAACTCATGCTCATGAAATATAAAGGAGGAGCTCGTTTCAGCATCTGTGTGAACCACAGGTGTGAACTCAAGTCAGAGAGAAATGAAAAGAACTAAAAAGAGGACAGCTTCCAACCAATCGCGACTTTGTTCCAGTCAATTATTTTCATGAGACGTTGAAAAAAACATTTTTTGGTTCATTCGTGATTGTCTAGAAGACGTCTCTTAGTCTATCAGATGACAGTGACCTGTATGTGAACGGATGTGGGTCCATGGGGAGGCAGATGTTGATGTGCTGAAGGATCTGTCTTTTCAGGGCTTTGATTTGGTAGAACTTTGAACAGTGTAGTGGGTCAGTAATCATTGAGATTGGCTGTGGGAGGTTTTTTGGGGGGGATTGGGGTGATAGTTGCCAGCTTCAGACAGCGTGGGATGCTAACTTGGGTCAGAAACAGATTGAAAAGGTGATCCCAGGTACACGGTCCAGGCCAGTCGCCATCCTAGGGTCCACTGATTGGAGTAACTGTTCAACGTCCTTGACTCTGAGAGTAAATGGAGCGGCACCAACGGTTGTAATGAGCGTTGTTGGCAGGGTATTGTGCTTGAAACCCAAACCCTCTTTAGCTCTTCAGTGAACCCCGCTAAGCCTTTATGGTTGGTGGATGTCTAGACCCCTGCCATAACTGTTGGAGGTCTTCCACAAGCCTGCTGTAGGCTGCCTTGGCCCCTTTGATGGCTCTCCTGAGGTGGGCACGCACAGCTCTGTAAAGGCTTCTGTCTCCAGACCTGAGGGCTGTTTGGCGGGCACGGAGGAGCATGCGGACCTGCTTCGTCATCCAAGGTTTTTGGCGTGTGTGTATCTGAATGGCCTGATCCACAGTGACGTTTCCATTGCAGGACTGGATATAGTTGAGCACAGTATCTGCAAAAACAGTCAGGCCTTCGTGATGGACGGCGTCCCACCGGGTGGTCTCATAGCAACTCTGAAGGTGGTGGAGGGAACCGTTGGGTTTGGCTCGATGGCAGAGGGGAGAGTAAGCCGGGACAAGGCGCAGTGGGGGGTGGTCCAGATGTGGGAGGGCGGTTGCTCGGTATGCATGTTCGATGTTGGAGTAAACGTGATCCAGAGTACGCCCCCCGCTGGGATATCGGTGGAAGTTTGGCAGAACCGATTGGAGGTTTGCCTTGCTGAACTCCCCGGCTATGATGTGGACACCGTTAGGATGAGCGCGTTGGTGCTGGTCGGTGCGGTGCAGCAGTAGATTCAGAGCGGCGTTTACGTCAGCATCCGGCGGGATGACGACGGCCGTGATGAGGACGACCGTCAGCTCTCTGGGGAGGTAGAAGGGTCTGCATCTGACCGTCATGAACTCCAGGGTTGTGGAGCGGTGCGTCTCCAGCGCGGCGCTGTTGTTGCACCAGCCTTCGTGAATGTAGAGACTCAGCCCCCCTCCTCCTCCGCTCGTGTCGCTGTCCCCGGCACAGCGGTGAAGCGTGCGACCCGCAAGCGGCACCGGCCCCGTTCCAGTGATTAGTAAAACGCAGCAGTCCCGCACAAAGCCATTTCCCGCCACTTCTAGCTCCAGTGCGTTCGCTCCGAGTGCTGAGGCTCTTCCGTTCCACAGGTAAAGGCTCGGTACCGGAGGTCTGAGCGGCTGCTTCCTCAGTTTCAGGCTCAGACCGGCCCGACAGCCCCGCTTTCGCTTCCGCCTGCGGCTCCTTCCGGGCCCGGCGACAATCCACGGAGACCCCGCTGGGCGCGCGATCTCGACGGGGATGTTATAAGCGCGGTGAGAGTCACTGGAGATGCTCAGTGTGCGCCCTAATCCAATGTTTATTAAGTCCGACCGACTATAGTGCTGGACAGCGAAAGTAAAAATAACATTTATGCAAAAGAAATAGCATAAATAGGGAGAGCTGTTAGCTGCTGAACCGCTGCCCGCCGCCATATTTGATTACTTTCCAGGGTCCAGGGAAAAATGTTTTTCTTATCTTCTTTTGGTGAGGAAGATCCTCAGTGTGCCGAACGTTACATTTGTAAGATTATGCTGAGCCCGCCATCAAGAGGTAGGGGTGTGGACATCTGTCAAACTCACTGCTGATTGGCGAGAATGGTTGGCATGGAAACGATTTGGACCAATCACTGCTCACTGACCACGACTGTAAATAACAACCACACTGACCCCTGGCGTTGGAAGCAGGAAGTACCTGCTAAAGAAGCTAAAATCCCATAGACTTCTATAGAGAAATAAACAGCTATTAACAGTTACATTGGTGAGAATAAACATTCCTGATCTAATGCGTTTTTTTTTAACATTTTCTTGATAATCCTAATTTTCCCCTTATTGTTTTTTCTGTAGTGAAAAATTATTCAAGTTCTAAATATTATTGCTCCCTGGGTGTTGTACTAAAACTTTTGAGTTTGAGCCACAAGCGCTGTCTCCTGGATGTGGGTCCTTCATACACCACCAACTCCGTTCACACCGACCACGTGTCATGCCTTCAACACAAGTTAATGAACGCGTTTTTAAGATTATATGTTGTTGACACTGGAATGTCGAAATGGTGCAAATCTTGCTCCAGACCTTTTCTTTTACGGCTCTATTTCGATATATGAGAGGCTATGTCCAAAGGTCCTCCCTACTCTCTAACTACTAAAAAACGATATACCTGTCGTGCAGGACTTTCCAGTGCCCTGGATTTAAAAAAGCAATTCAGACAACATGTTTGTTCCTTTTTTTTATAAACGACAAATATGACGTCACCAATTTCCAGAATTGAAAACATACCAAATGTGGCTGTTTTACGAAGACTGTTTATGAATCCACTGAGTTCTGATGAAAAAAATGTGGATAATTTGATTTATAAATTGAAATAAAAAAATTTCATGCAATGCATTCTAGTCTATCTTTTTACCACTAGTGATAAGATTGTATTAGGTTTTGCAGACTTCTGGAAAATTTCTAGGGGCACTGGATTTAGGAATTGTAGATTCAGACAGCGCCACAAAATGGCAAATGCACCATATAGTTCACTAAGCAGTGAAGGAATTTTGACACAACCCTGATGTCTTATAATTCCAGCTGGGCAGAAACCCAAAATGTTAATTTTCCTCCATGATAAAATTTTCTGTTATCATGTTACGTGTTTTAAAAAGACAAAAGAGCGGTGTGGACGTAGCATCACAGTTTGAAAATATTGTCAAACGTTATGTTTGTCAAACAACAATGACTGAGCAGTCGACTGTTTCTGAAAAAAATGTTCTTTATGAAGCCTTGATTGTGTGAAATGGAAACCTTAAACGCCAAACTGAATTAAAGAACAGATGTTTTTATTTAAATTAGGACAGTGGTATTTTGAACTAATCAGAAGTGTAATAAACTGGTCTATTTTGAAAAGTATTTAAGCAAAAAAAAAAAGATTATAAGAATAAGAATTATAAGAATCAAAGGAGAACATAAACTGTTGAAATATATCAGAGCATATGTGGTGTTCATCAAAGTTCACTTCACATCTCATGGACCAGGAAAGAAGCAGAAAAGTCCTTAGGCCTCGCTATTGTTTGCAATATCAGCATTTTGTTTAACTGCAAAACCCCACGACTGTGCATGCCTGAAAGTTATTATCATTGGGGATTTAAGCAGCCGTTCAGCAGGACTCATTAGTTCAGCTGAAAGAAAAGGTCTGTAAGTCATGCCTCACCTTTGACTAAAGTGTGTTTGTCTGTCGGAGAGGATCGAGCCAGAACTCTCAGCTTGGGCCAAATCTTGTCTAAACGTTCCTGCTCAATCTGAATGAGGAAAGGAGCAGAACATCTGACTGCAGTGTACAGAATAATAAATCCATGTCTATGGATCCTTTCTCTGACCTCGCCTTGCTCGTTGCGAATCCTGCGGTTGAACTCCTTGCCCTCAATGCACAGAAAGTCATCTCCAGGTTGCAATATGCCACACTTTGTGGCAATGGCCCGGGCAGTATTGATGTTATCTCCAGTCACCATGCGGACAGTGATTCCTGCACGCTGACATTTCCTGATGGCTTCTGGCACCTGAACATAAACAACGACAATCCATACAGGGACGTGTCGACTGCTCTACAGATGTAAAAGCATGGTAAAATTTAAAGCAAAGGATGGTGCACCTCAGGTCTCACAGGATCCTCGATCCCGACCACTCCGATGCATGTGAGTCCAGTGAGGATTTCTGCCTCATTGTCCCAGTCAGGTTCTCCTTCAGATACAGGAAAGTCTCTGTAGGCAATGCAGATGGTTCTAAGCCCCTCTGAAGCCATTGGCTCAATCACCTTTTTCACCAGGTCTTCTCGATCGTGAGGTTTGAAGACTTTAGGTTTGCCACTGGCCATCAAGATCTGGCAGCATCTGGAGAAGTTTGACACAAGAAATTAAAAATCCTTCCATCCAGTCCACGTGAGTTCATCATCTCAAAGAGCTAACATATGAGCACACGTTCAGTCATCACAAGTAAACCTACTTCTTGAGCAGAATCTCAGAAGCTCCTTTGCTGAACATTTGGTAACTGCCATCGTGGTGCCTCAGAACTGTGCTCATTGACTTCCGTACAGAGTTGAAGGTGTAGACTTTGAAGAGCTTCTCTTCAGGGAACTCATTGCGAATGGTCTGGTAGTCTCGTCGCAGGTCGAGGCAAAGTCCCAGAAGAGCACATTCGGTCTTGTTTCCAATCTGGCGGGGCAGCCCACCTTCCCTCTCCGGAGGCTACAGATATGAGGTCAAATCAAAAGACTCAAGACAATTTTGAAAACAATGTTTTCAATCAAGCCATCTATTCAGTAGTTCAACAACAAGGGATTTAACAGAGGATGAATACTGATAGCAGCAGCAATTCTGTTGATTCAACTGATCTCTTCAAAATTCCCAATCTTCTTTTTACCACGTTTCAAAGCAGACTAATACCCCTCCATGTCAGTGTCAGAAATGAGCTGAGCAGGTCATACTTACATCCGCAATAAAACTCAACAAACTACAAAAACTAAAACAACTAGCTATAACAGCAGTGAAACAGTAAATGTAGCAGTTCCAGGCTGGTCTTCCCTGCAATGCAGAATTCTTACAGCTGTGTCCCAAATTTCTTGCATTTATTATATCAACTTTATTAATACCCATAAGGGAAATTTAGCTGAGCAGCAGCACAATAAAAAAAAATATATATATAGAGGCCCATATATAATTATGACACAGAATAAGCGTTTTTAAGTACAAATGAAAAAGCATTTTGAAATATTGTTTTTACATTTTAATTTTGAGTCATTTGATGCAGTTACATTTTGAAAATAAAAAAGCATTTCTGTTAATCCATTTTAATTGTCAAATTAGACATTTCTAAATGATTTTTGCAACACATTTATCAGAGAACATTTTGAAAATGAAATGTCAAATACCATTGTCTTTATCATTGTAATTAAGTGACAGAATAAGCTGTGTTGAAGAAGAAAAAAAGGAAAAAGCATTTTGAGGGATTGCTTTTTCATTTTAATTTTGAGTCAAAAAATGCAGCTTCATTCTGAAAATAAAAAAAGCATTTCTGGTTTTGACTTTTACTTTTAATTATGCTACAGAATCGCTTCCATTCTTTTGAACTAACCGATTCAATTACTAGAAGGTTCTTTTCTTGGAAGGTTTAGTTGTTGCCAAACCTGGTGTCTGATTGATTCCATTTTAGACCCATCTGTCCAAAAAGGCAACAGTCCAGAAATGTTGCCTTTTGTAACGGTTTTTCTTAAGGTGACATTTGTGTAGTCCCTTCATGTTTTCTTCTAATCTATTTTCAACATAATCAAGCAGTTTTTAGCCGAAATCTTTAAAAAATCTGGGACTTAGTTTCTGCAGAGCGGCAGGAGTTCGTCTGAAATTCGCCTTTGAGTGGTGGGCGGAACTGTCGACACAGAGCAAACTTGCCCCATTATTCCGGTCACCTACATATTTACGCTCTGTCCTGCTAGCTTACAGCCCCTCATAACCTCAACCTAACATTACAGGTGAAACAAAAAGCACAAGCAATATTGGAGCTGAGAGCTCTCTGCACAAATAGGGCCTTTATGGTCTGCCCAGAGTATTTTCTACGTTACAAATAAGCTATTTTTTAAATGGCATTTTTCAGCTGCTGCTGATGTATTGTTAAAACTGCTGAGCTGCTCTCCTTATAAATACTTCACTCTTAGAGCGTCCTCAACAAAGAGTTATTTTTAAATCTCACCATAATCTTGGTGGTGTAGGCGCTGTTGACTCCAATGCTTAGGATGAGAAGATCTAAGATCTTGGCTGGGAGGATGTCCGGATCAGGCACCTTTTTGAAGTGTAGTCCAGCGATGTAGATCTGCACCACCCTCATGCGGTTCATTGTGAGTGTGCCGGTCTTATCAGAGCAGATAGCTGTGGCATTGCCCATCGTCTCACAGGCATCCAAATGGCGAACCAGATTATTGTCCTTCATCATTTTCTGAAAAAAAGAGCCAATTTTGATTGTTTAATATGTTTAAAATGTCAAACAATGAACAAACTTTGATCCTAAGTTGTCTTAGGAAGGTAAAAAATCCCTCATAAGTCCAGATCTGACTTGTGCACCTGATCCATCTAAGAGTTTAGCAACAACTCAATAAACTTTATCCTCTTTCAACCCCCCCAGAGCCCTGGTTTTGATTTATATTCACATAATGCCAAAAAGACCTTGACTGAATATGCCAGGGAGATGGTGACAGCCAGAGGGAGGCCTTCAGGCACCGCCACCACCAGCACAGTCACACCAATGATGAAGAACTTGACCAGATACTGCACGTAGACCGGCACACACTCAGGCGCGAAGGGGACGCCCTGAATCCAGAAGCTATCAATCAGGAAGCGAGTGATGAGGATGATGAAAGTCAGAGCAGACATGAGCAAACCTGGAGACAGAACGCAAACATGTTAAGACTCTACAATGCCTAAAGGAAGAAGGAGGGTGTGCACAAACTGTCAAAGAAACCTGGGGGGACGACATTAGATAAAATGAGCCCCTTTTTCACAAGAAATCAAGAAGGAAAAACATTTTTAGAAACTCAGAAGCCATTTTTTAGGACAAGATAATAGAGATCAGTAAATGATTAGCAAAGAAATCTGTGTATTAAGCTGTAAGTAGGGATGCAACGGATCACAAAACTCACGGTTTGTAACATGTCACGGTATGAGAGTCACGGTTCGGATCATTTTTCGGATCAGTAAAAGAAAAAAACAACAGGAAAAATAACAAGATAAAAGCCTACAGTTTATTTTTTGAAAAGCTTCAAAACAGGTTTATTTAACATATACTTATTATTATTATTATTATATATTTAATATATATATAAGTGTTTACTTCGTAAAATGGGTGACATCATATGGCCACCCGTTTCAATAGTGAGCATACTGTATGAATTGTTCTGAAATCCAGGGGACTACATAGTCCAGCACTTGATAGTCTTTAAGGGGGTTGGGGAGTAGTGAGGGGATGTGGACACATTGATACTGCCTAAAGAGAACGAGTTTCTCCATCTGTACCTGCTTGACCAATCTGAACAGCAAGCTTAGTGAGCTTCCCCTGCAGGACAGATTTCTCCTTCTTGGGTAGACTCTTTTTCTTTTTCTCTGAGTCTCCATCTTCGTTTAGTGGTTGCATCTCCACAGTGGCTCCATCCTTGTTTTTTCCTGCATTTCAGAAGGGAACAAGTCAAACAAGCGTTAACACAGCAGAGAGGTAGCACTGAATGAAAAAGACGAATGTGCACAGGTGTGCATCAGAATTCAAACTCCTTTCTCTGACACTTGAACCGATTGTGCAATACAGCAATAACATCTTTAAAATAGAATCAATGAGAGCTATATCTTTGATACTTAATACATAATTTGCACTTGGACTGAAAACATATTAAATACTTTAAAAAGCTGTAAAGAACCAGGTAATATGTAAAAAAAGTTAACATATAACAGGGTTGGGATTATATATGCGCCACTTCAGTCCCTTTCAAGCAATTAATGAAACTATATTAGACAATCATAACATTCAATGGATTCCATTTGATCTATGTGTGTAGTTTATGTACAGCACAAGGATAAATGTGTCTAGTTTGGATATCGAGTAATTGTAATGTCAGGAAGATATCATCATTTTATTTAATTCATTTTCTAATCATTTTATGAATTAATATGTTACATAGATTATATCTATTTTTATCATTGTTTTTTCCCTTGTTTTTTTTTTTAGTGCTTCAAAATCAACCAATTCTAGAGTCTCAACTGTTGAGAGAGTGTAGAGATAATAACCAATAATGAAGTGTGTCAGCAGTAAACATACCAAACATGAATAAAACGGCAGAAAAAACAGGTCGGTGTGTCGTGCAAATATAGAAGAGGCAGATCTCACAGAAAATGAAATATTCATCTGACATGAGTGCAGCTTTCGGTGGAAATGCCACATGACTTTCTGCACACAATCCTGCGACCAAATAGGTAATGTTTCTTTCTAATACACATTTATTGTTTAAAATTCTCAATCAAATTATCCAACAAGAACTTGCTTGAGGCATTCCATTGTTTTCAGAGGTTCAGTGTGGCCATCACTGAGCTGAAGACCAGCATGTTTGATTCTAGGCCCAGACACAAGATTCTGCAAAGTGATCATGCAACTAAAAGTCACAATCCAGTTTAAAAAATGTGCAGAAGCTATAAATACCAAACAAGAAAACATTACAAATGAGGGTTAGAAACCAGTCTCTTCTGAAAAGGCATACTTCTGCAAAGATTCACATCTTATGGGGTTTCTGGGCTTCTCATTTGATCTGTGCAGGTGGGCTGGATGCTTTGACCTTCCTTGAAACAGTCACAGCTGCCTGCAATCACCAGTAAGGTTTCATTACTGAAGCCTTAGTCACAACTGCCCATAAGGATGGATAGGGGCTGTCTGCAGGCGAACAATGGGTAAATGTGTTCATGCACATTTTTTATATGGGCAACAGGGCAGATTGAACACGTCAACACACATTAGGAAAGTAAGAGTGAATTCAGTGAGACGCAGGGGGAAAGATGAGTTTTCTTTTTTTTTTTTTTGACCCACCAAACCCAGCGCACTTCCCAGGAAGCAGCAAGTTAGTGCTGTTCACATGATACGTGCGTGCTACTTGCTGCTTTCTTGCTCTGCAGCCTGACTGTTAGAAATGAGGAAATTAGACAATCAGTGCAGCTGCGGGGTTGAACTGCGCATTTACCAAACCATGCAGACTTGAGCCTGCAGCATTTGCCAAATGCAAACTGATCATTCCACTGCTGACTACTAGAGCGCCATTGGCGCGCTTATATTTATCAGCATCACCCGTACTTTATAAGCTGGGGTGAAAGTAGATTTTTGTGTATGTTGGTACTATAACAATTTTCATCAAGATATTTTGTTCAATAGCGGGAAATGCAGATTAGGGGTGTAATGATCATTCAATTAATTGATTTATCCAACCAGATTGATCTGTCAAAGTTGTTAAATTAAGTCAAATCAAACTACCATTACAAAATCATTTCAGAAGGAAATAAATGATGATAATCAATTTAAAAATACCATTTAAATTAAGACACGGTGAGTTTAACTTTAACGTAAAAACTATCAGCGGACAACATACATGTGATGTCATTAACACTTTGATCAGTCCATATCATCTGGTCCAATGTGGACAGACTTTAACAAAGTCATGACCAATCCAGTGTCTAGAATGTTCTAAGAATGTTCCTTGATTCTTTGGATGTGGAAACAACAGTAAGTGAACTTTAGGAACTAACATGGAATGGATTTGACATTCTATTCTAGTTGCCATTTGTTTGTTTGGACAACAGATTTCATTTCACTTGATGATCTGAATAGAAACTAATAATCTTTTAAAAACTGTTCAGTAGCAGGAATTTCTGTCTGAGTTTTGCATAAAGATGTTCTGGATCCATTTTAGGTCACAGAATCAGATTGATCAAGATGAACAAATATCGACTATGAATCAAATCAGCAACCACAAATATGTTATGAATTGAAACATCGTTAAAATAAATCGTTACAATCCCCTAATAAGGATAAATGCATTTGAGAACAAATCTTGACAGTGAATAAAATGTAGACGGGCTTTGTGAAAAATATTTAAATTGATTATTTTACCAGAACTTGATAAAAGCAGAAAATGCACCTTTCTAATTTCTCTTTTTCTCCTTCTCCTTTCAATTCCAGTTTGTACATCTTCCTTCTCACTTGCAATCTTCCTCCTGAACAATCTTCCCAGTTTTTTCCCATTAATTTTTCAAATATAAAGTTTTAATATTCAAAAAGGAAAGAGGTATATGTAAGAGATAAATGAAGCCAGATTTGATAAACAGGCTGTTCACAATGCAACCTGCAAAAGTGTACGCTCAGTGGCAGGGTCAAAACAGCCGAGCAGACCCACCAAGGTAGAAACTGAACAGTACTGGAAAAGTATATGGGAGAAAGAGACAGCACATAACAGCCTGAATGGCTGGTCTCTCTGAGAAAAGAACATAGGAACCTCCCTGAACAGAATCCAGTAACCATCACAGTGGCAGACATCCAAGAAAAAGTCTCAGATATGCCTTAGTAAAGATTGCCCTTACGTGAAGATACGACAACCTCGGTACAGGCATGCGACTAAGGCTTAAGCCAAATGTTATAACATCATGTTGTAACTTTGGTAAAGTCACATCATCTGTTTGAGCTGCATTTGTCTTCTGTACTTCTGAGTCCAGGCTCACTGCTCCAATTACTTTTACAGATCCCTTTATGATAACGCTCAATAAGGTACATTTTGTAATATAGCAAACATTTTACTAGTTCACTTTAGAACAAGCATTCAAAAATGTATCCAAAGACTCCAAAACTTTGATTTCAGCGCATGCATCTTAAACAACATGATTTCAGAACACGCGTATTTTTCATTTTGGCAACAGAGAATCATTCAAGCGACGCACAGCATCCAATGTCTTAAATCCTTTGCTGGGGTACGTCACTCCCAGCAAAGCTTTATCCGTTGTCTTAAAAATGGACAGAAATCCTATCAACTGTCTGCAGACTACGGATCAGCTCCCTCCCAGCAGAGCTTGTGGTATTCTGCGGCACAGTGGAGGGGGTCTGCAGGAGGTGTGGCACAGGCACTGATCTCATCTCTGTAATGAGGTTATTAGGTGGACAGGCAGGCAGCAGTAGGCAGGGGAAAAAGCAGCCGCGCTTAAGGCGGAGAATCCTCTTAGTTCTAATCTCACTCAACAGAGTCAGGAGCATCTGCTTCCACTTTAACCACAATGAGACACTGTGGGCGACCCACAGAGGCAGAAACACAGACACGCGGGTCATGTGATCATGTGGAGTGACTGTCATCATCAAAACGGAAATCTACCATCATCATCGTGGAGAAAGTCTATGGTCATCAGAGCTTTAACTTCCTCCTAAATGCAGCATGAGTGTTATGACTGTACTCCAACAATGAAGTCAGAATTCATATGTAGAGCTCTAACATGCACACTTTAACTAAAATTACTTTTTTAATCCTGAAAATAAGACTCACAACACGTTGCTGCAACTCTATCCCAGCTACCGTTACGCGGAAGGCAGGGTACAGGACACCAGTTTCAAGGCACACAATCACTCTCACATGCACACCTAGCAAAGCAGAGTCAACAGTGAATGCAGGAAGCGGGTTTTGACTGTGGAGGAAACCGAGGCAATGCACAAGGAACATGCAAACTTCACACAGAAAGGCCTAATTCAAACCTTCTAGACAGGTGAGATTGCTAACCACTACACCACCATGCAGGTCCTCTTCAAAACATCTAAACACAATATCAAATTCACTATTTGAACTTTCTTCCTTCTGGCTTAGTCCTGATAGTAACTATAAATTGTGTCTAATCATGGTCTGAATGATAGACTTCACTGTTGTGTGATAAATGTCTGCAGCCGCATTTCACAAATGACAACGCTTTTTACCTTTATACTTTTATTTGACCTAGACTTTAAAAACAATTACAGTTCTTAAAATCATCTGTCCAGGACACTGGCGTTTCACAGCCTCTGGTGTTCCTGGGTTGCTCTCACGCCCGAATGCCTCCTAACAGCACACCAATCGGCCGGCGACAGCGCTAATGAGGAGTTGACTGCTCACGCTTTCCTGCAGTCAGTGCCCAGGCCTTTGCTTCAGTGTGAGGTGGTCAGCAGTGGTGAAAATATATATTAAATAAATACGTTCATTGTAAACTCTTAAGACCCAAGTTAGTGGAATTTTAAAGCTAACCTTCTACACACATAGTGATAGGTTCCTGTGCTACAGAATTAACCAACCCAAAATGATTCTCATTTTAAACGATGAGCATTTCTTTTCCAAAGAGCCATAATACAGTCGAACGAGCCCTCAGGTTGCAGGAATGACACCAACAACATGGCTGCTCTGACCACGGTTTTCTACACCTTTCCTTTCATTCCTGCTAACACTATAACCACACATCAAACATTCCTCCAATCTGCTCCAACCTGCTAGCACACACTTCTTCATTTCTTCACACTCTGTTGTTCTGGACTGTTAACCCTAAGAACTTAAAGTCCTCCACCTTCTTCACCTCTGCTCCCTGTGACCTCACAGTTCCTCTTCAGTGTTCCTTTCATTTCCACACAGATACTCTTTCTTGCTGCTGCTGCTGACCTCGTTCCTCTCCTCTCCAGAGCAAACCACCACCTCTCCAGGTGTTCATGACATCTGCAAACATTATGATCCAACATGAGATTCCTGTCTTAACTCATCTGTCAGTCTGTCCGCCACCACAGAAACAAGAAGGATCAAATGATCCTTGGTGAGTCCAAATTTCACCTCTTCAACTCTTCATCACCTACAGAAGTTCAACACTGTTCCTTCAGCCTCATGTCTTCCAGCTCTACAGTCTTTCAACTCTCATGTCTTTCAGCTTTCTTACATGTCTTCCACTCCTTATGTATTCCAGCTCTCATGTCTTCCAGCTCTCATGTATTTCAGCTCTCATGTTCCTTCTCAACTCCCTGTCTTTCAGCTCTCATGTCTTCCAGCTCCTCATGTATTCCAGCTCATGTCTTCCAGCTCTGCGTATTCCAGCTCTCATGTCTTCAGCCTCATGTCTCTCCAGCCTCATGTCTTGGCAGGTTCTAATGTCTTATAGGCTCCTGCGTCTCTTCAACTCTGGGCGTCTTTCAACTCTCATGTCCTCCAGCCTCTGCGTCTTCCAGCCTCATGTCTTATAGGCTCAGGTTTTCAGCCTCAAGTGTCTTTCAACTCTCATGTCTTCCAGCTCTCAAGGTCTTCCAGCTCTCATGTCTTCTCAGCTCCTCTATGTCTTCCAGCTCTTATGTCTTATATTCTAATGTCTTTCACTCCTCTTTCATGTCTTCCAGCCTCTCATGTGTCTTCTTTCAGCCTCATGTTCTTTAGGTTCTAATGTCTTCAACTCTCATGTCTTTCAAGTCTCATGTCTCTCTCCAGCTCTCATGTATTCCAGCTCTCATGTCTTCAGCCTCATGTCTTCCAGCTCATGTCTTATGGTGGTTCTAATGTCTTTCTGCAACTCTCATGTCTTTCAACTCTCTCATGTCTTTCTCTTAACTCTCATGTCTTCCAGCTTCATGTCTTCCAGCTCATGTCTTCCAGCTCTCATGTCTTTCAGCTCATGTCTTTCAGCTCCCTGTCTTCCAGCTCTTAAGGTGTCTTATAGGTTCTAATGTCTTTCAACTCTCATGTCTTCCAGCTCTCATGTCTTTCAGCTCTCATGTCTTTTAGGTTCTAATGTCTTTCAACTCTCATGTCTTTCAAGTCTCATGTCTTCCAGCTCTCTGTGTATTCCAGCTCTCAGCGTCTTTCAGCCTCCTGTCTTCCAGCCTCATGTCTTATAGGTTCTAATGTCTTATAGGCTCTCAGCGTCTTCAATCCTCATGTCTTTCAACTCTCATGTCTTCAGCTCTCATGTCTTCCAGCTCTCATGTCTTATAGGCTCTCAGGTCTTTCAGCCTCACAAGTGTCTTTCAACTCTCATGTCTCCAGCCTCATGTCTTCCAGCCTCATGTCTTTCAGCTCTCATGTCTTCCAGCCTTATGTCTTATAGGTTCTTAATGTCTTCAACTCATGTCTTCCAGCTCTTTCATGTCTTTCAGCTCATGTCTTTAGGTTCTAATGTCTTTCAACTCATGTCTTCAACTCTCATGTCTCTCCAGCTCCTGGCGTATTCCAGCTCTCATGTCTTTCTCAGCCTCATGTCTTCCAGCTCTCATGTCTTATATAGGTCTAGGGTCTTCAACTCTCATGTCTTTTCAACTCTCATGTCTTTCAACTCACACGTCTTCCAGCTCTCATGTCTTCCAGCTCTCATGTCTTCCAGCCTCAAGTTCCTTCAGCCTCATGTCTCTTCTCAGCCTCATGTCTTCCAGCTCTTATGTCTTATAGGTTCTAATGTCTTTCAACTCTCATGTCTTTCAGCTCTCATGTATTCCAGCTCTCATGTCTTCCAGCTCTCATGTCTTCAGCCTCATGTCTTCAGCTATCATGTCTTGCAGCTCTCATGTTTCCAGCTCTTATGTCATAGAATTTAATGTCTTCTTTCAACCTCTGCCTTTCAGCTCTCATGTCTTCAGCTCTCATGTCTTATAGGCCTCAGCGTCTTCCAGCTCTTATGTCTTCCAGTTTCGATGTGTTCCAGCCTCATGTCTTCCAGCTCTCATGTCTCTATAGGCTCCCATAAATCTTCCAGCTCTTATGTCTCTTTCAGCTCCTTATGTCTTCCAGCTCTCTAAGTGTCTTCCAGCTCTGTCTTATAGGATCGCATGTCTTCCTGCCTTCATGTCTTATAGGCTCTCATGTCTTCCAGCTCTTATGTCTTATAAGTTCTAATGTCTTCAACTCTCATGTATTCCAGCTCATGTCTTCCAGCCTCATGTCTTCCAGTCCTCATGTCTTTCAGCTCTCATGTCTTCCAGCTCTTATGTCTTATAGGTTCTAATGTCTTTCAACTCTCATGTCTTCCAGCTCTCATGTCTTTCAGCTCTCATGTCTTTAGGTTCTAAATGTCTCTTCAACCTCATGTCTTCAATCCCTCATGTCTTCCAGCTTCTCATGTATTCCAGCTCATGTCTTCTCTAGCCTCTCTACTGTCTTCCTGCCCCATGTCTTATAGGTTCTAATGTCTTTCAACTCTCATGTCTTTCAACCTCATGTCTTCAACCTCACATGTCTTCCAGCCTCATGTCTTCCAGCTTCTCATGTCTCTCCAGCTCTCAAGTCTTTCAGCTCTCATGTCTTTCAGCCTCATGTCTCTCCAGCTCTTATGTCTTATAGGTTCTAAATGTCTTTTCAACTCTGATGTCTTTCAGCTCATGTATTCCAGCTCTGTTCTTCCAGCTCTCATGTCTTTATAGGCCTCATGTCTCCAGCCTTATGTCTCTCCAGCTCATGTGTTCCAGCTCTCATGTCTTCCAGCTCTCATGTCTTATAGGCTCTCATGTCTTCCAGCTCTTATGTCTTTAAGCTCTCATGTCTTCCAGCTCTCACACTTATAGGCCTCCTCAATGTCTTCCTCGCTGCTCTCATGTCTTATAGGCTCTCATGTTCTCTCCAGCCTCTCATGTCTTATAGGCCTCAGTGTCTTCCTCCAGCTCATGTCTTATAGGCTCATGTCTCCAGCTCTTACATGTCTTATATAGGGCTCTCAGTTCTCCAGCTCTCATACATGTCCTGAAATAACTGTACATGCTGTTTAGTTCTATAAAGACTTGAAGCAGCTCTTTCTGACCTTCTCTGTTCACCTCTGTTTACATCTCCCTTCTTGAAAATGGAAACAGAACATTTATCTTTCATTCCACACCATCCTCACTCTCCAAGATCCAAGTCCTGTCAGAATCCTCCATCTCCCCTAACCTCTTCCAGACCTCCACAGGTATGTTTTCAGGACCAACTGTCACTCCACTCGTCATCCTCTTCTTCACTTCATCCTTTCTGATCTTTGCTGCTTCTTGCTCCTCAGCATCCTCCTCTTCTCCTCTGTGCTCTCTGACACGTTCCTCCTTCATCAGCTCCTCAAAGTTCTCCTTTCATCTTTCCATCACACTTGCAGACCCCGTCAACACATTTCCATCTCTGTTCTTGATCCATCTAACCTGCTCCTTCCATCTCCGTTTCTCTCTCACCTGTGCAGATCCGCCTCTTCCTCCTTTGTGACCAACCTACTGTAAGTCCTCATCTGCGCTTCGTTTGGTCCATGCCACTTCCACTTGGGATAGGCTTCACCTTCTCCCTGTTCTTCTGTCCTCTCAGTGTTCCACTTCTTCTTAGCTAACCCTTTCGTCTGAACAAACTTCTGAACTTCTTCCTTCCGCCATCAAGTCTCCTGTTGTTACTCCAGATTCCTTCCTCCCCATCTCTCTGATCTCTTGAGCTGTAGTTGTTCAATCATCTGGAAGAACATCCTGACCTCTCAAAGTCTGTTCCATCTTCTCCCTAAAAGCTACAAAGCACTCTTCCTTTTTCAGCCACATATATACGCACAGTAACACACTTTCATTGACGCCAAATGTGATGCATAAAAACATATGGACAGGAAACATTTTTGTGGTTACATTATAAGGTAGTCAGTAAAATGATGAGAACAACCTCAGAATAGTTTTAGATGAATGGGTTATTTTCACTTGGGTTCATTCACTCATGTTTGAGGTTTTTATGTTAATATGCTGCTTACCTTTCAGATCTTTGTCTTTTTTACCTGTAAAAACACAAAAACGTTCACATACTTTATTGAGAGGACTGAGATTAGAGTATTTCATTTCGTTGTCTTTACAGTTTTCCCTTTTAGGGTTGAACTGGATCTTTGTAGTTCTTTGAAAAAGTATGAACTGTTTTATTTTGTCACCTTCAAAAGCGTGTTTCATTTAGAAAAAGTCCCAGGTGCTGATTTCTGAAACATTTTAGTTCTGGACCCCAGATCTCATGACTTGACTCCTACACACTTTCAACCTTGATAAGAAAACTACATCAATGGATTCCATTGTAAGCGTTAACTACAAAATATTTAGAAAATTATTTTATTTTTTATTAAAGTAAACACCTTATAAATTGTTTAAGGTATTGTTTTTTTTTCACTTTAGCAAATATTCCTTTGTTAAGTAAAAACCTTGTAAAAACTCTTGGCCCTTTGAGGGTGTGATAAATAATTTACCGACTCTGATCATCCTTTGTCCCATTTTCAAAGCTTTTCCAGAGGTCTTTGAAGTATGATGAGCCCGTTTTTAGCCAAAAAAACAGTGTTGTTTTCTAGGACTTAGTTTCTGCAGAGTGGCAGGCGTTCACTGGACATTTGCCTCTGAGTTGTGGGCGGGACCAAGACAAGGAAAACAAAGACGTTCATGGATCTATTAGTCTCTAAGTGGAGACATCAGAATGGAGCAGAGCAGGGAGCTTTTCCTACTCAGCGTATTTTCTATGTCACAACTGGGATCTTTTTCAAACAGTGTTTTTTCATTTGCTCCTAATTCACAACAGTTTCAATAAAGAAAATACTCCAAAATGCAATTTCAACCTTAATTTGTTTATATGGCTTTTCTATATTTGTCCTCCATTATCAGAAAAATGTTAAAAACACCAAAATGACCGTTTTTATTGGAGTGAGTCTTTTAATATTTTAAGAATTTAAAGACATGAATCACTGAGAAGAGGTGCATGATGCAACTTTACCTTTGTCTCAAACTCATGTTAAGGATGTGACCTTCATGTCCGTGTCTGTGATTGGCTGACTTAAAAATTAGTAATGTGGTGCCCTGCTCTGTTTCAAGTGCAGGAGAGACACAAACTCTCTCAGGTGAAAATTGTTGTGATTGCAGATATTTTTCAGTTTCAAGAATAAAGTTGTTTTGTGTTTCAAATCCATTTCTTTTGTTGTTTCAAGTGCAAAATAACGTTTTGAGCACACAACATTATTTTAAGGTCAAAACTGTGAGTGTTGCTCTTGGAATATTGGCACAAAAATCACTCCATTAAAAATGACACGGGTTTCTTCATTTTGGTTATAATCAAAGTTAAAAGACCACTGAGAACACTTTAACAATAGATCAAAAGATGATCAGTAATATCTTCTAAACTCCTTCATGGTCAGGAAGAGGCCCTTCAGGGACTAGGAGATCCTTCTGGACCTCCAAAGCACCTCAAGTCAACAGAGGTCTAAAAACAGAACATAATATTGTGTTTTTGCTTCACTAAACACAAACATACTTTATAAAAACCTGAGGAATATTTTCAGCTAAAGAAAAGCTTTATCAACACGTTGACTGGTTTTCAGTGGATGAACTGCCTGCCAGTGTTTTGTCCTTCACAGAAACCTGCTAGAGAGGAGGAAGGTTTTTTCCCAGCATGCATTCTGCAGCCTCCCCTGTCAAAAGTAACTGGTATTGACCAGGACACTGAACTTGTAAAGCTGGTGATTAGCCTAAAGCATCGGGGCTTACCATCAGTGTGAGTGTACTACATGTGGGACTGACTTAGAAGCACAAAGGAACGGCGGTGAATTCTCAACTTACTCTTCTTGTCCTTCTTTTCTTTCTTCCTTTTTTCCTTCTTTTCTTCACTGTCACCTTCATCGCTGGCACCGAGTAGTGTGAAGATGATTCCAGTCTGAGAGTTGACGCCGACAGCAGTGACCACCATCTTGCCGGATCCCTCCATGACGTGAGTCCCTGAGGAGGAAGGGACAACCCTGAAGGTTAAAATCCACCCTCAAAGAGAAAAGCGGCTACGTCCCAATTTACAAACGGAAAAGCAGAGAGACAATGAACCTAAGTAAACCTTCTGATTCTATTCCAACATTATAATTCTTAGTGATGTTGCTGTAGAGAAGGAAATGCAGCCTTTATTGTAAAAAGATCTTTTTTTTAAAGTCTGCACGATGTCTTCTTTGAAATGGCAAAGATTAGTTCACACAGCAGACTAAGAATATACTCATACTGTCTGAAGCTCAGGTAAATTGTACCATTTTGAGTTCATTTGTGACAATAATGCATTTATCATCAGCTTTCATATGAGAAAACCATCTTTTCTGAAGAATAGAAAATGATGTGCACAAATCAGAAGAGAAGAACCAATCATCTGAAAGCAGGTCACCCGGGTCACATGGCTGTAATCTGATGAGACAGAAGTGGAGTCATGTACCTGACAGCAGCATGGGGTCTTTGTCAAGACTCTTTTTGACATGATCTGACTCTCCAGTCAGAGAGCTTTCGTCAATCTTCAGGTCGTTGCCCTGGATCAAGACTCCGTCAGCAGGGAGGAGGTCACCTGGAACAGATTACACTTAATAACTGCAGACACTCACTCCATCAGTGGGTCATCTTCATCATTAAATGCATCCTCTGCAAGCAGGAGGCAAAAGATCCAAACCCATGAGGACATGAAGGCATTCTATTAATGATGAAAACATGATGATGCAGCTTTTTCTAAACCCTGAAGTTAAATCATTAGAATGAGGAGAACATTTGTATCATATTTCTGTTTAAATCTTCAAAACTGCATCTAATTGAGACTACATCAACCTGAAGCCCTCTATCCATCTCTTTTCAGAACCTGCCTAATCCCTTTTGTGTTGTTGCTGGAGCCTATCCCAACTACTGTTGGGCATAGTCAGGTAAAACCTTCCACAGGTCACTAGGCTGTTTCAGGACCTCACATAGACACCTGTGAAACATGTTTTTGGACAGTGGGACGAATCTGAAAAAAAAAAACTCACTCATACACAAGAAGAAACTCCACATAGAACAAGTCCAGCTGGGATTTGAACCGAGGCCTTCTCACTGTGAGGTGAGAGTGCTAACCACTACACCACCATGAAGGAAAACAACAATCACATGTTCTGTGTGTAACCAGGGTGCCATAATCCCAACACCTGACACTGATGGGCTTCCTGGACCAAGTGGACCAGTTTTGGGAAGCCAGCAGTCATGCATTTGTGTGAGGATCATATTTTCTCTGTTTATCTTTGAGCTTCTCGCTCTTTTCTCGATGGACCACAGGATTTCTGGATTTTTATACTAGCTTCAGATTGTGGATCCTCAGTTTGGATTTAATCTTTATTTTCATTCAGTAATTCTGTGTTCTTGAATATTTGTACTTCATGGTTCCTTATTCTTGCCTCTGGTTTGGTCTGCACGTCTGTCTTGCTGCCAAAACAGCAAATCAACCAGAACACATGGACTTCATCAAATGTTAGAATTAATTTATTAAGCTAAAGGTTTGGTATGACCGTGTTATGTTTCTCGCTTTAACTCAGTTTATCCTGTTGACTTAAGGTCCCTTACCTGAGTAGTCACTTTGACTTTACGTTTAGTTTTACAGTGTGCCATTCTTCTAACTTGCCTTCGTATCTACATGCTGACTGACTGTCCGTACTTCATGCTTGGGTTTCTGATTGAATCCTCTGATCTACATCTTGTTGACACCCCTCCAGTGCATGTGGTCTTTGTTTTCTGCCCTCATTTCCAGAACGTATCTGTTCTGCTTCACATCCAGAACTGCTCTGTCTTTAGGTAAGGCATGTCCAAAGTCCGGCTGTGGGCCACATTTCCCTAGCCCACAGGCACCTGTCCTAAAATCACTAATATGCAGCCCCCAACACCTTCTAAAAACTGATTTCTTCATTGGAATTGGTTATGTTATCAGCCATTTTGAACCTGTAGCAAGATTACCACACAACCCTTTCTGGTTAATGTCTAGTTCCTTTCTAAAATGTCGACTTTAAAAAAAAAAAAAGAAAGTTAACAGCGAGGGCTGCGGCTTTTAGGACAAGTGAAAATAGGAGTATTTTCATCAGTAAAATACAAAACACCTGTGTCTGCCTAATATGCCAAATCTGGCTGTTTTTAAGAATCTCAGTATGAAGAGGCAGAGAATACATGCTAACTAAACATGCCATGTATGGTCTTTACATATGAAATTCAGAGAGATTTGGGTAAAAATGTTGAAATGAATGCCATTGCATATAAATTTCCATTGGATAGTTCAAGGGTTTAAAGAATGCTGGCTCATTGGTCAGACCTCACACATTTTCACTAAATCTGACCCTCTTTGTAAAAAGTTTGGACCCCCCTGCTTTTGGCTGTGAGCTGCTTTGTTCCTTATGCTCAAGTTTTGCTTGTTGCCGTTCATCTCTTAGCTGGAATTATTTTTGTAAAAATTACATTTCCAGTTTTCCAGTCCTTCTTTTAGAAGTGTAGGGACACAACTTGACATGATGAGAACCAGGCGTGCACGTCTGGCTCTGTTTCCTTACCATACTTGACTTGTGCGATGTCACCGACGACAATCTCCGACACTTTGATCTGGACCACCTGACCCCCTCGGACCACAGTGAACTTCTGCTCCTGCTCGATTCGGTTCTGCAGCCCGCGGAACTGCTTCTCTTTGCTCCAGTCATTGAAGGCTGTCACCAGCACCACACAGACCACCGACAGGAGGATGGCTGCACCTTCAATCCATCCAGTCTCCGCCTCTCCATCCTCCTCAACTCCGCCCGCTGCTTTGCCACATTCTGGTCACAGGCAAACAGAAACACACCTTCCAGGCACTTTCCAGTCCAAAATGAGGTCACAGAATGATTTTGTTGGCTAAAGTTTCGGCATTAAGCACTTGCAAAATTCCAGTTTGGAGCAAACCAGATCACAACAGCTCAAACCAGTGTTTATTTTCCATTTTCCCGTATGGGGATTGGGTTGAGGATTGAACGCAGGGGTACTTACGCTGTCTTTCGGCATTTGGTGGGCTGTAAAATGAAAGGCCTAGTGAAATGATGGCTGCCACCTCCAGGATAATGAGTGTGACATCCTGCAGGGCTTCCCACACTAACTGTAAAAAGGTTTTTGGCTTTTTGGGAGGTATGAGGTTCTGTCCAAACTCTTCCTTCCTCCTGTTGATGTCCTCTGAATTCCCATCCAGACCTGCAGCAGGACAAAGAACAAAACAACACTTTCTTTATTACTGTCAAATATTTGATAACTCTTCAAGCACTTCTAAATTTGTTTGGAGAATTGTGTTTTGCAATTTATTTTGGGTCCCCAAGTGTTTTGTAATGTTTGTGTTGTGATTCTTAATTCTTTAATTATTTAGAGATGTGTTTTTACGTCCCAAAGCAGTCCTGAACGGCTGATGTTTTTGCAGTTCTCCTTTCTTTCTACGCTCAGTTTCAGAGATAATTTTGGCCCCGAAACAGACTCCAAAACTCAGCTAAATTTCCCCACACCTGGTACTTGGTGGAAATGAATTTTGGGCATCGTGAATGACCCCACCCAACAATGATGACATCACAGAGCGAGAAACCGTTAAAAAAATTAATGAGGTCAAAATCTCTTCTGGGGCTCAAAAACATTTCAAAAACCACTTATGAAACCAAAATAGACGTCTTGGGAATATCCAAAGGAAAATGTGAAATTATTATGGGATGGCTACAGGACCTTTTGTGACAAATTTTGAAATTTGCAGATTTTTGTATTTTTCTACAATATGGGAAATAAAAAAAACCAAAACCAAAGTTTTATTGACCTTTGACCTCAGGAAGAGGCCACCAGGAAATTAAAAAGACCTTTAGTACCCCAGAGATTTCAGTCTATCGCCTCTCCTCTAACTCCTCGAGCATCATAGGGAAACTTCGTCGAAAACAAAATGTGGGTTGTAAAGTGTTTAGATTTTGAACAGCATTAGCACGGAGAAGTCGCTAAAGTGGCGTTCCTCTGTTGCTCGCACATTTTTTTACCAGAATATCATGGACCTTTATGAGTCCTTGGCTCAAGATGAACAAAACAGTTCAACATGTGATATAAACATACATAAACATTAGGAATGTGGGCGTGGTCAACGATAAACCTTTGTCGCCAAGGAAATTCAGAAGTTTGTTTTGCCGATTCTTCTAAAAGATTTTAAAGTGGTAACTATGGAGACGAAACAAATAGGTAAGCAACAACGTTTCTTAGTTTTTTATGATTTTTTTTCATGATCTTGCCTCCTGTCTCGACCTGTGAGGAGCTGACAGGTAAAAAGGCAGGCTCTCCCCTGAGGTCCTTTGTCAACCAGATGATTGCCAACTGTCAATCAACACTACAAAGAAGAAGAAGAAGAAGAAGAAGAAGAAGAAGGCCCTTTGCCACAAAGTCTCCAGCCATCTGATCATGGTTTCTGGTCCTCATCTGTTTTTCCAGTTTTGGATTTCCTCGCTTCATGTTTCTGACCCACAGAGTTTGGCTGCCCTTTCCTATGTCTCTGACAGACTCACATGTCAGACAGTTTCCAGGTTTCTGGGGCTCTCTCTGTTTCCTGAGCTTAACTGTGCATCACTTAGATTTTCCAGCTGTGTCCTCCCCCTCTTCCTCCAACCCCTCCTCGGTGCTGCCACCCAAAAGTGCCCCCCTGTCCTCCCCTTCCTATGTCCCTGATGCCTCCTTAAGGATAAAGGACTTGCCTCATACCGAACTCTTAGACTTTTCAATAAGCTCTTTTCTTATGAACTCTGAGCAGTGTGCTTTCTGGGATCCACTTCTCTCGTCCTGACAAATTTGTCAAACGCACTTCTGGCAAGGGGGGCAGAGGGTGAGAGTGAAGGGCATGTAGCAGCTGCTCAGCCACTGAGGGCAGGTCAAAACGGGGCAGCATGGACAGGGGAGGGTGACGCCTGTGGGCAATACAATGCTGCAAGCTATTTTTGCTTTCTTTTATTGAATTATTATTGCAAATTAATATCATTAAAGGATCACTGCGAGCTGGTGGATGACGCAGGTAAATCCCAGTTGACGACGATGTTGCAGCGTCCATCTTTAGACCAGAAATAAACCGTTTTACCTGCTGGATTCAAACAAGCGCCCTTAACAGCTGGGTAAGGCATGTACTTATGACTGACAGATACTACTGCAGTGTTCAGCCGTTACAGTGAGATCCGCAGAATCAATGCAAGAAATGGCAACAACTCCTCAAAGAGTTGCAGATTTTCCCTTCATAGGTTGAGGAAAGCACTAGCTTGCTGAAAGCCCAGGTTTGTAAATGTATCTAAATATTTCTGACATTGTAAATCATAATTTGCTATTGTGCAATGTGAATAGAAATAAAGCTTAGATTAATACCGTCGTGTTTTGTTTACAACTTGATGTCTTATAAATTAATCCAAACTTATTTGGGTTACTAACAGAAAAACAATTTAGCGAGATTTATATCTGTGTTGTTTTTTTTTCAAAAACACAATGTAGTTTTGTAATTCTGTATTAGGGATGTAAAGGATGACAAACATACTGTATATCAAACATTGATCTAGTACTGGGAGTAACATAAGAGGAAAACCACTACATAAACCAGATTTTGTTGGTAAAAAGGTAGCAGATTGATCAGGAAGTCAATAATCTGTTTCTGTCAAACTTTGTCAGCTTCTCTTCCTGTTGTGTCTCTACTGTCATTGTCTCTTCATGAAAATGTGATGTAATCAAAAAGATGTCCGATCACAAGCTAGCTTCTACCAAGTCAGGTCAATTCCAATGGGCTGAATGTGTGTTGTGTTCACTAAACAAATGATAACAATTTTAGTTCAAACAATCCCAGAATGAAAAGAAAATGACAAACTTTATGTAACCATACAGAACACAACAGTCTAAAAGACCTGAAATGCATGTTTGAATGTTTGAAACTGTTTTGTTTTTGTTGATCAAAATACAAAGAAGAAAAATGAGTTTCTTTGTTAAAAGACATTTTCATTCATACTTTTACCACCAAATGAATAATAAATATCTAGATGTGATGGATTTCAGTAACAGAATTGGACTGTAAGTCCTCCTCCATCGGTGAACCTCCTCTTCGGTCTTCCTCTAGACCTCCATTCCACTATGCGCTACCTTAACAGTGAATAAGAATAGCTTATCTTCCACTAAGGTAATGGGATCAATGAGAATGCAGTGCAGTTTAGGATTAAACAAAGATGTTATATAAGATTAATTTACAATGTAATTTCAGATTAGGATTTGCAGGTCAGAAAAATAACATTGTTTTCCACCATCTGAGCTTGATGTTTTAAAATGTAAAACCTGGTTAACAAAGTCTCCTATTTGGATCTCTTTAAGAAAAGGGAGGGAGATGAAAGAAGACTGGTTTTCCCGTCAGAACAAAACAAGCCAGAAGCCCGCCGGGATCCTCTAAAATCCCACAATTCTCAGTGCAGCTGCAGTTCTGCTGCAGTAGAATGGTTCCTGTCGGTTTCTACACAAACATTTTCCAACTGCCATTGAGTGGGATGAAACTACAGATCTGTCCACAGCCATATAGAAACACATGAGCAGAGGAAATGACCTTCACGTCATTTCAAGCCGTGGTGACATTTTCCTTCATTCACCAGCAGGAGAGCAAACACTGGAGGTGTTATCTGGGTGCTTGCAAGATGGACAGACAGGATCAATTAATAATAAGGAGAAAATGTCAGGGCCAGATCAAGAACAGAGAGACCCCATTAAGACATGCTGGAAACACACGGTCATGGGTCGTTTAGGGCCACAAAAAATAACCTGTCACAGTTTAAAATTAGCATTTAAGGGAAAACACACCACGGATGAGTCACTGATCTGACACAACCCGATGTGTTTTCTCAAAGAGCCCAAGAAACAATGAGAAGAGACATGAACAGCACTGGGTTCTTCTGTTTCCACATTCACTTAAAATGAGAATCTACAGAGGGTTCAGGCCACAGTTGACTTTGACAAACAGATGCAAAACAGTCCTAAAACCAGACTAGGGCACAGAATTACCTAATATGTCTGCCACTGATTTAACGATGTCTGTGCCGGAGGGACAGGCTTCTGAGTCAGGGGTCAAACGCACTACAACACCACCACTAACATGTAAATCTCTGCAACAAGTGTGGCCTGCATGGGGGAACATGAACGGCTTCAATTCTATGATCTCATTGAAGCTTGAGCTCAGGAGCAAACAGACAAAACCGTCAACTTTAACTCTTACTTTTTTAAGGAGCCATGAAACCCATGCTTCACGGACGGAGTTGCAGTACACAAAGGACACAACACGCGTAAGACAGCTTGCAGTTCTCCTCCATGTTTGTTGATCATGTCAGTGGCCGACCAGTTGAGTGTCTGCCCTGCGTTTTGAAAGTGGTGGGTTCAAATCCATGTCCGTGTTACACCAAAGACTCTAAAATTGGGACTCAAAGCCTCCCTGCTTGACATTGAGCTTGAAGGGGCTGGACTGGATTGAATGGATTCAAACGCAGTTATGTCTGCAGCTCACCCTGGGGATGGGTCAAATGTGGAGGACACGTTTCATTTCATACTGTGTGACAACCATTGACTGTATATGAAAACTGGACTGAGTGACTCCTCCCCCTTTATAATCCAAACAGGAAGTTCCTGCTGGTTCCATGAAGCTAAAATCCCATAGCCTTCTATAGAGAAATAAACAGCTGTTACTTAAAAATTCTATTGGTCAGAAGAACCATTCTAGCTCTGATACTGTTTTCTAACATCTTCTTGATATTCTGTAATGTATGTTATTCGCCTCACAGCGAGAAGGCCGAGTTCAGATCCTGGCCCTGACAACGGCTCAGTTAGGTGCATGTAGACTGGGCACGTTTCCCAGGGGTGCAATGAGTTGAATCCAGTGTGGTTCCTCATGCAAGAGCCTTCACGATACTCTCTAACCCTTGTAGCTACAAAGGGGCTGGGAACAGGAACGGTGGCCCAAGTCTGGGTCTCCTTGTGCTGGTCCCCACCCTGAATCATTTGTGTCAGGCATTTGTCGTAAAAATCTCTGACAAACCACCTGTACGAATCACTGGAAGCTGATTGGCTGTGGCAACAACTGAAAGAATATGCTGAAAAGTGAACAAAGATGCTTCAATAGAAGTGTGTGGTCTCACATCCAATGTTCAAAATGTTTGATTGACAGATTTCATGTAGCTTGCCTTCAAGTGGTAGGGGTGTGGACTTCCTAAAGTCTCACTCCTGATTGGTGAGACTACTTGCCTTAGAAATACAGACACAGACCAATCATTGCTTACTGATATTTTGGTAGTTAAATTGACTTTATTCTGTTGGAGCTGTAGGTAAATCATTTTCTATGGGTGACGTCATACTCACCCACTCCAGGTTTCAGATACAGTCAATAATGCAACTAATGCAACTTTAAATTAAAAGTGTCTTTATCTTCCTTTAACTATCTTATGTTAATTAACTTCACCGTTGTAGTTTGATAAGTGTCTGACTGCAGTCAAATGTTTGGTTTCTACCTATTAATACGAATTTGTCTTCCACTGTTACTAAATTTCAAGCAGAGAATTAAGACCCACACCAAAATGAATTCTGTTGATCACAGAGTTTTGAGGTTCCAGCTTCATCCTAGTTTTGTGTTGATGGATGAGTTTGTGTTTAGCTAATGTCTAGTTTGATATTTATTAGTTGAATTTGGCTCCACTAAAACCATCATTTCTGATTGACACGTAGCCCCCTTCTGTGGGGATGATGGTGAAGAAGGGATCATTTGATCATATTAGATTAATCTAGAATAAACTGGGTTGTGACCACCTGAAATCATTCAAAATTATTCAATTCAATTCAGTTTTATCAATATAGCCCAACATTACAACACAGTTGTCTCAGTGGGCTTCACACTGGTAGTTGTACAAAACATAAAATCAGTTACAAAATAAAATAGCTAATTACTAAACTAACCTAAACAGAATGAGATTAACTGGGCATCCCTGGATTACAATTGCACTAAAACATTGCACTTGATCTAATGGTGTCATGCTTTTTGATGCTTTACTGACGCTTTATAAATTAAAAAAATGAAACAAAAAATGGGATTTTCTTCCAGAAGTTTACCTAAACATGTGCAGGTCTTATTTGATGTATACAGATACCATGCTAATTTTTGTCTAATTTTTGTAAATTTTGTTAAATTGGTTTGATATATTCTACAGTTAATAAAAAAAAAAACTATGTTCAAAATGAGACCTTTTGGGACTGATGGTATCACACTCATCTAAAAATATATTTCTAATATTTCTTGGCCTTTCCATGGTCTGTCAGTGGATCTATGAGGCTATGACATAATTTCAGGAACCCAGGACCAACATCTTTCAGGTTAGATTTTACACACAAAACTAAACTGCAGCATTTGACGTATGTCATGAAACAAAACTGTAAAAATGCAATACATGTGGCACTTATGAGTAGCGTGCAGCATTTTGGTCAGAAAAGGACTATTTTAGGTTGAAGGAGGACATCCACATGTTTGAGGACATATGATGAGGAAATAAGGAAATAAAATGAGAATGACATTCATCCAGCTTTGATTTAGCCCTTCATTTTTGTGTTCTCCCCAAATCTCCATTTATTCTCTTTGTTGTGCACAAAAATTTGCACTTGATCTGATCAGACCTGGATCACGAAAACTATGTAAAACTATCATAGTAGTAGGTTTAGGGGCTATCATGCGGACTTAGTTTTTAAAGTTAGAAGACGTTTCACGTTTATCCAAAAGGCTTTGTCAATTCTGACATTGGAATTCAGAATTGACAAAGCCTTTTGGATTAAGAGTCTTCTAACTTTAAAACCTAAGTCCGCATGACAGCCCCTAAACCTACTACTATGATGGATTCTACCTGAATGAATGAGAGTCTTCATCGACGTAAAACTATAAAATTAAATTACTCAGTTGGGGTGGCATTATATAATTTGTAATTTGTGTAATTTTTTTCTTGTAGTGTCTACAATTAATGCTTGAAATAAACCAAATCAATCAATCAATCAATCAATCAATCAATCAATCAATCAATCAATCAATCAATCAATCAATCAATCAATCAATCAATCAATCAAGGCATAGCAGGAAAAACAAATATCTAATGACAACATCAAGAATAAACCCGGAGACCTCTGCCAAATGGCTCACTTCTCCCAAAATATGAATGAGCCTTTAAACAGAACACAGACTTTTGCATTCTTTGCGTCACGTCTTACTCAAACAATGACAACATCAGTGGTGTCGCTTCAATGCCAAGAATGAAAAAGAACTGCTCAGTGGTCAAAGTTCCACTTAGACAAAAGTAAATGTACAATTCTTTTGGAAATCAAGGTCCTGGTATGTATGCAGAGATCAGTACAAAGTTTTACCAGTCCCTGTCCAGAACTCAACAGCAGCAGACACAGAGTGGAAGCTCTGTCATCGCCGCTCAAAAGTTATCACAATCATCTACCAGAGAGCCTTCAGGCCTTCTTCTGCAGCAAAGCTGTGTGGAAATGTTGATTTCATTTTCCAGCATCTCTAGGGATCATCACACACAGCTCCAGGACCACATGATCCACGTGTTGATTGGATCAGTGACCCGAATCAAACCCCACAGGAAGTTGTAAGACGGTGGTTCAAAAAAACGAGAAGAGCTGCCAGATCAAGCTGGGTTTTCATAGCAGCTGGAGCTGATCGCCTCCATGCCATGGTGCTGCGGTAAACCATGCAGGAGGAACCTCCATCAAGTGTTCAACATGTCGTGAATTTTCTCTGATGAAAACTTTGGGTTATTTATTATCTGAAGGTTAGAACTGTGTTATACAGGCATGTTCAAAGTCTGGCCTGTGGACCAAATGGCCAGAATTCAAATTCCTTCGGGCACCCATTTTAACATCAATTGTAGCACTTTAACTTTTAACACACTCAGCACTTTTTAAGAACTACAATTTCTTGAAGGTAATTGACTAAATTACGTTATGAGCCGTTGTGAACCAGTGGCAACAACCTGTTGATACTTGACCTTCAGAGTTTGAGCGAAGAACTGATTTTTCTTGTTTCTGTGATCTAAATCACAGTTCTTTTTACTTCTGAATAAGATAAATGTTATTTTTCTGTTTACTGGTACATTGTTTAAATTAAAAATTTTACAGTGAACATTTACTCTTGAATAATTTTTGACAGTTGATTTAAACCCAGATTTAATGTTGACAAAAGTTTTAATTCCAGACTTTTTCTCTATTTTCTTTTTGGTCTTCAAATATGAAATTCACAGTAACATTGAATGTAATTATCCTTGACAGTTCACAAAGATATGATTCTGTTCTATGTAAAAAATGAAAAGTATTCCATTGCTAAAGAAATTCATTAAATAGTTAGGGTTAACCACATTTATTCCTGTCTGTATGAGACCACCCGTAATGGATGCCATTGGACTACCACCTTGTCGTGGTTGGGGGGCTTGTGTGTCTCGATGACCTGGATAGCTGTGCTGGTTGGAGCTTTGTGCTCCTGGTAGGGTCTCCCAAGCCAAAGAGATCGAAGGGTAGAGGCCAGACTGAGAGCAGTCCACTGGGCCTGAAGGTTGGGGGTTTGGCACAGGGCTAACCACCCGGTCCTAGTAAACTAATATGGTTACAGAAACAGCTACCAAATCAAAAACCACTCTAACGTGCAACGGGCCTCCCAAGTCCCAAGAGACTGTATGAAAGACAGACCTTGGAAGCCACTGACAGGAAGATGGAAGTCTTTAGCACTAAAACCAAGACCAGATAAGGATTCTGGAATTTACGAACAATGTACCAAACAGGAAAAGTAGCACAAGTTACATCATAAAGACAGCACTATACTGGACACCAGATGGAAAAAGAAAAAGAAAAAGAGGACGGCTGAAGATCACCTGGTGCCGAACAGTAGAAGCCTAAATGTCTAAATGAATGTAGACAAACCTGGGGAAACATCTACACCTTGGCCCGCGACCATTAAATTGAACGATTTGGTTGCTGCCCTATGCGTCTCAAGGTGTAAAGCGCAGTAAGAATCCCATTTAATGTGATTTTCAAAGGTTCAAAGAATGCAAGCTGAATGGTTGGCCCTCAGCCATTTTCCCATCATCAAATCTGGCCATCTTTACAAAACGTTTGGCCCCCTCTAGTGTAATGAGTCAATATAAAATCTGTTTTTATTGATTTACCTTCTACAGATGACGTTCTCAGTTTGAGACAAAGTCCATTAACGTCTCCATAAGACTCCTGGATCCTGGTGATTGCCTCCACTCCTCTTAGTTCCATGAGTGAGCGAAGCTCCACCAGAGAGCAGCTAAACTCTGCCTCGCGGCTGGCTTCGCCGCGCTGCACATATTTGGAGCCACGAAACGAGTTGTTGGCCATGACTTCTTTGTCAGGAACTCAAAAAGGAACTTCCCCAAAAAACTCAGACTCAGTCTTGAGCCTGAAGCGCAGGTCTGTCCTGACAGGGATCGTGTGCCTGAAGAGGAAAAGAAGAATGGAGGATCAAAATGGCAAAACATCAATATAGTCTTGCCAAAACATTCCTAATATTAAAATGCTTTTGGAAACATTCAGGAAGGAATATCGTTTGCATGGAAGGGAGAAGTATTTGAACGTTTGAACTCAAAGACCACTTGTTCTTTTTTTTTTTATAAAACCTGCCTTTTCTCTCACTGTACACTTGTGTCTTCAGTTCTTTAGCAGTCTATTTTATTGGTTTCTTTACTTTCCATTTGCCAAAGAGGCTCCACTGATATAAAGATTTAAGCCATAAAGCAAGGAGAAAAATAAGACATGACAGCCACCATTCCAGAAATGTAAACAGGTCATACAATGGAGTTTTTATATACAGTCCATCTGTCCCATTTGTCCTTAAAATGTCCTTCTCTCAATCTTAAAACTAAAGTCATTTTTTCCATGATGTAGATCTCCTCCACTATTTCAGTCCAGTCTGTGAGGGTTGGTGGTTCAGGCTTAAGCCATCTCCTGGTTATTGCTTTCTCTGCTGCAATTAGGAATATTTTCACCAAATACTGATCTTGAGGAATGACTGTTACAGACATTTTACCCAGATGTAATAGTGCCTGAGTGAAGGGCAAAGCCATAGTCTTTTTAAGTTTTAAATTTACATTTTGCTCTTCATTTTACATTTATCAGTGGGATTTTTCTGTGGCAATCCTTGATATCCATCGTTTCAGTTCAACCCTTTTTATTATTATATTACACAATAACTCCACAGTGAACCTGAAGCTGCCCAAAAAGTCAAGTGTTAATTTTTGTGATTTTCTTTGAAAAAAACAGAGAAATTTACAAAAAGCGAGATCAAACTGTATGTGTTTTAGAACAAAGGTCAAATATGTAAATACAAAATAGAAATATATCAAATAAAAAACAAAGTTGAAACCATGTGAAAAGTGTCTTTAAATACAGGCCGAGCTCTACTCCAAGTTTCCAGGTTTATTCCAAAATATTTCGCTTGTTTTAAACCTTTCATTTCAAACCTAAAACCTTTTTTTAACCTTCTTGTTTCATTTTGAATAAAAACTATACTGATGGGGGGACGGTGTCATTTAAACAGCCCATGAGTTCAGAGACTACTGATGGTCCCATGTGTAGAGGCATAACCCAGAAGGAGGGTCAGAGGGCAGGAATGTCCAGTTGAGTTAAGTCTGTTTGGTTCAGCCATTACCTATTGAATTCTATGACTTCATGTTCTTTATGATTTCATGTTTACCATACAATTACAGGCCATTTAGACAACTACTGTTGTAATATTGGGTTATATAAATAAAACTGAATTGAACACCTGCACCGTAACACACTCTCCACTTCTGGGTCATGTCCACCTCTGATGCCTTTTGAATTGGCAGGAACGTGTTCAGGCATTGCACAGTGCTTTGCCTCGTTTTGTGACTCCCTTTTGCATTTGCTCCTCATGGACGGAAAACTCTGCGCCTTCAGCTGTAAGCTGTGTCAATCAGTCAGATCAGGCTTAATCTGAGCAAACGAAAGATAGCCTTCTTGAGGCCGAGGCAGGAGGACAAAAAGATGGCTCTCAAATATATTAACACTGTTTTGTCTTTTATGAGAATCCAAAAGCAAAGACAAGCTGATATATTTATTGACACGCTTCCCACACAAACTAAACCTACAAAGCTCAGAAAAACTCAGGATTTTTGCAAAATGGTTTCTATTATTCCTTTTTTTTTACTGTAGTCAAATCACTAATTATTCTGGTAAAAACAGACTGATTTCCAATTTGAAAAAAGAGGTTTTACTTACAGAAACTTCCCCCATTGCCTTCTGTTAGTAACAGCAGGTATTAGTGGCAGTGCAATTACTCTGAACAGCGTCACAATCCAAGCTCCAGGACCGGTCCATAACCAGCCACAACTCTTCAGGGCACTTTCTCAGAAACCACAGTTTCCTCAGCAAACCCTAAATTCACAAATTCACTGGAGCTTCGCTGTCTGACGGGCATAGGCAGCCCTCTCTGTGAAGAAGAAGAAGAAAGAAAAAAGACAACGAAAAAACAGAGCCGGCCGGCTAAATGATTATCTGAGGAAAGCCTCGCCTAATCTAATTAGACAATCTGTGGCTTCAGTGAGCAACAGGGAGACGGTCTCTGCTGCTCCTGCAGCTCCTCCTGCTGAGAAACACTCACACGTCTCCTACTGAGACACACACATAGGTGGAAAGGGAATACTCACACAACACCCAACAGCAGCAACTGAAGCTCCTGTGGTCAGGATGAGCAGACCTGAGAGGAAGACGCAATAAAGACACGTGCTGCACCTTCACGCCACCTCAAGCATTCTGCCTCATCCCAGCAGCCTCACGTACAAATCAAGCTTTACTTAGAAAACTCTGAAAACACCCGTGCTGCCTTTACGGCAAAGATGTTTTCTTTTGTTGTGCGTGCACACATAGCTGACACAACCCTGCACCCCATGCAAACACACAAACACGTGACGCACACAAACACAAGCGCAGGTAGGTGGATTACAGCACACAGGAGGATTACTGAACATGCACACACACAGGACTGTTACTCTTTAACATTCAGGACCAGAGTGTGTTTGCACAAAAGAAGACTAACTCTGACCTTTCTGCACACTTTTTAAAGGTGAGCGCTATAAATATGATGTTCTGAACACACCAAAAGCAGGAAGAGTCGCTGTGTCAAAGCCTGCTGCCAAAGGGATTAAACCTGGGTGTGGGACAGATGCCCAGTAGTTTGTGTTACCCTCGAATCTGAGTAGTTTGCTCTTCTTGGGACTATGCATGCTGCTGCGCATCAAAGCTTGTGTCTCCCACTGGAAAAATATAAAATAAAGCCTTAAGGTATGCCATGACAGGTCTCTGCTGTCCTGGTTGTACATCACTGACCTCCCACATCATCCGTACATTGTGACGTATGCCGATGATGCTGTGCAGTTAACACAGGGCAGAGATGACTGGACTAAAGCAAACCTCACAGTTCCTCTTAACCCTTGTGCTATCTTAGATGACCCCCCCCCCTTCCATTGACGTGTTCTCCCTACCATGACAAAGGTGGATAAAGGTGGAAAGATTTCATGTAATCCATGGACACCAGTGAAGATCACAAATCATTGAAGAAAAAAGGTTCAGAGCACTGTCTAGTGGGTCTAGATGACCCAACTCCCAATGTTAAAGTGCCTAGGATAGCACAAGGGATAAGACAAATTGCAAAGCTAGTTAAAAAAAAACCTGTCTAATGCTCAGTCCGAAAAACACAAGTAATCGGGGGGATGAGGGCGCAAGCGTAACCTGCCTCCGCCCTCACACCCCCCCCCCCATTACCCCCTTTTTACCTGCCCTCACTGGCCTAGGAGACACTTTGAGCCCTTCACGTTCCTCTGCCAGACTGGTCAACATGAGACAAATTCATGAGAAAAACATTTTTTTTCCAAACAGAAGGGTTTACTGTAGTCTCCATAAGAACCATTTTAGTTTTTGTTTGTCTGAGACTGAAGAACAGATCTACATAACTTTTAGAAAAATTTGCAATGGTAAACTTTTGGATTTCCTTGGCAACTGAGGTTTTTTGTTAACCACGCCAATTCCTAATATGTTCATATCAGTTTGTTCAGCTTGAGCCAACATTCATGTATCACTTTTATTTTTTTAATTTTCCAGGAAAAAAAAACATGCTAAGATGAAGGAAAGCCACTTTTGCTTGTTTAAGTATCTCAGAGTTTTGCTCTATTTTAACCTCACATTCAGACATTACCGATCACCCGGACACCAACCCCCTAGCAAAAGGCAAGGCAGCAGGGGCAGACGGGACCCCCCAGACACCCGCACAGAGAAGCAGATCGAAGGGGTCTGCCCCCCCTAGACAAACGCCACCAGCCACCCAGTCCAGAGGGAGCACAAGGTCCAGCGCAAGGTCACACCCACCTGAGAGTTCCAACAGCCGCAGGTAAGGAGCCCACCAACACCCAGGAGTCCGCATCCCCCAAGAAACACTCATGTCACAGCCTAGCCAACTACCTCCCTGCCCTGTGGGGAGTCCAGCACAGATCCAGGCAGGAAGAGGGCTCCAGCGAGAGACAAGGATCCCTGCGAAGAATGGTTAGCATGGACCGACCAGGCTGTCTGGTGTTACAAATGATGAGGAGTTACATAGCAAGAAGACACGGACCAGAACCAGAACCAAGGACACAAACACCACCAGGCCCAGATGATGCTAGAAATCTTAAGGATCCCCCTCCCTATATGTGGAGAGAGGATTGCCGGGTCAATGAAGCCAATACCCAAAGAGCACAACCAGCACGGCTGAGCAGCTGACACATGATTTCGGTGAGGACTGTCATTCATACAGGAGAGTTCCAGAGCAGAACAAGTACAAAAAAACAAGGGTCATCCAGACCCAAGACATTTTGTCAATACTGTAAACAAAACAAAACAAAACAAAACACTTCAATCAGGAAAAAGCACAAGATTGATTAAAAAGGTGTGAACGAGGTAGTTCTGCTCGTTCTTTTTCAAAAGTGTGATTTGTAAACAGAAATGTTAAATGTCATTTTAAAATGAAAGCAAATTAAATTAAAAAAAGGACAGATTTAATCTATAGAAACAAGGGCGTTAGCTTAAGTGTAAACAGATAGTTCAAGAGTGATGTGTCTTTAGAAATCTTTTTTTTTTTATCAAATACTTCTTTTTAAAAATAACTATTCCAGAAAACTTTCCTTGTGACCTAGATTTGACTAAAATTCACTGCTTCGAGTCTATAGTTTTAATTTGTTACCTTCTGGCAATGGAAAATAAGAGTTATTTACCAGAGCAAACCCTTAGCAAAAAGTAGTCTATTTAAGTGTACTACAAGTATACTTAGTCTACACTAAAAGGTGGACAGTATACTTCAAACTACTCCATGCATTGTAGACTTAAAATGTTCAAATCTCTTCAGAAAGACGTTAGTATACTTCCTACACTACATGTACATGGTCTACAGTACACGTGCAATACTTACACTCAAGTAATAAAATAAACTTCTAGTACTTTTACTAAAGGAACTTTGAATTGTTCTATAGAAAGAAACAAAAAAAAAATCTTAAGAAATGATATAAGTTGTGTTTTCCTCACGATAAAAACAGAGAACATGAATAAATTATGCGGTTCTGGGTTAAACTTTCATTCTAACCTGTTCCGTTTCCTTCAGGATTAGAACTGATAACGTGACGTAGTCACGTGTTCCGGGTAGCCGACTGTGACGTCACAAAGCAAGATGGCGAGCTGGGACAGAGGTAGGAAACCGAACACGTATTCACTTTTTTATATTTGGTCATCTTCGGGGTTTTTATCAGGATAAGACGAGTCCCATAGATCCGAGGGAGTATTTAAAGCGAACGAGAGTCGAATTAGATTACGACCGGAAATGACCCGTCTGACTCTGAGCTAACAGTAGTTAGCTGTTGACAAGTGTAGCTTATCAGAACAAGTGAACTAACTTTGAGCTGTGAACAATTCCGTTTATTTACATAAAACCACCTTAAGTTCTGAGGGGTTTAAAAAAAAAAGAAATGTTCAAGTTTCACTCTATTTTTCATCTTTGGGTTCCTATTTAGATAAATAGTTCCTTTTTTTTAATCCGTATTAAGGACCAAAGACGACAGAAATGTAAACTTTCCTGTTTTTAAGCTTTGTGGAACGACTCTGGAACAAACATCATCTATCAAATATCTTGGACATTTCATTACTGACGATTGGAGGAATGATAGAGACATTCAGAGAAAGTACTGTAAACTCTATGCTCAGGCAAATATGCTGATGATGAGAAAATTCAGTGCATGTTCACTTCAAGTGAAGTGTTCGCTGTTCAGAGCTCACTGCACTCCTCTGTATACGGCCCCTCTTTGGTGGAACTATTGACGTGGGACATACCACAGATTCTTAGTGGCCTATAATGATGCCTTTAGGCTTCTGCTACAGGTGCCCAGGTGGTACAGAGCCAGTCAGCTGTTTGTGGACGCTCACATCCCCACCTATGAAGCACTACTGCGTAAGCTAACGTACAGCCTCATGGAACGGCTGGACAAATCTAAGAACTCAATTATCATGTCTCTGACTGATCCCAAAAGAAGCTCATGCCGCTACACTTCTGCCCTGAGGAAACACTGGATACAGCGATTATACTCTTTTTAAGTTGTATCTTTTTACTATGTATACTGTATTTGTATCTTGTGTTTTTTGTTTTTTCTTCCTATGGACCACACCTGAGTCTGAAATAAAAGTTTGATTACTAGTGTCGTAAAAGATCATTACAATGAATCTCTCATGTCGTCGGTAACTTTAACCCTAGAACTTCTGCGGTTCTGGTTCTCATTCGAGTTTCTGCTCAGTATTTAGACCCACTCCCATGAAAATTGGGTTTTTAACTTGTTCTTGTGCCATTGTTTCTCATTATGGAGAAAAGTAAGCTTAAA
The DNA here is from genome assembly GCA_037389245.1 of Oryzias sinensis. NCBI lineage: Eukaryota > Metazoa > Chordata > Actinopteri > Beloniformes > Adrianichthyidae > Oryzias > Oryzias sinensis. The sequence goes on along the minus strand of CM074499.1, from coordinate 27,626,304 downwards.
ATTGCATTTCTGAGTTTCTTTATTCAAAGTATTGTTAATCTGGGACAGATTGCAGTTTGAAAAAACTTTAGTTGTGACGTAGGAGCTAGAATCGGTGAGCCACAAGCTTCCTGCTCCGCTCCATTCTGATTCATCCCCTGTCAGACAAATAGATCCATCTTCTGTCTTCTTCCTTCTCTGAGCTGGAATCTGGATCTGAACTGTAGGTGGTGAAGGTACCATAACCGTTCGGCCTGCACCAACCGTTCGGGGTCCTTCGCCTAGTGCTGACGTCACATTATGTGATTGGCTGTGCGTTGGTCTGATGACATATCAGATGGTTCGTCTGGAAATTACAATACTACCATAGAAGAAAATATCATGCAGTCCGTTGTGAACAAACAGAGCTCCGACACAGAGTGAGATTATCTTCTAAACATGCTTTTATTGTGATGATATTATTCAGTGCATTTGCAGCTGAACAGACTGCATTCAGAACTCTTCTCCGGACCGCACACTATAACAAAGCACCTTCCCTGCCTGTGAACACGAAGCTGCAAGACTCCAGCTGCTCTGATCAGAGACACAGTTCACTGTGTGGAGCAGGGCTGGGAATCACTGGGTACCTAACGATACGATATGCAATACATTGCTCACGATAACGATAATACATCGATTATCACAATATGGCGATATTGTGATAATCGATTTATATTGTCTCTTGTCAACGAATAAGAGACTTTTTTGGAACAATGCTGAAATCAGTAATATTAATATTAGTTTGGGGTTCTGAGCAGCTGTACGCTAGCAGTAGAGAATGTAATCACAGGGATAATAGGAAATGAGGACGGGCTTTCTCTGCACCAACAGTTCTGCCCACAACTCAGAGGTGAACTCCTACCGCTCTGCAGGAACTATGTCCTAGAAAACGACACAGGTTTTTAGATTTTGGCTAAAAACATCATCATCAGAAATAAAAAGACCACTTCTGGCTGCTGGTACCATCACAGAGTGTAAAAAGGTCCTCGGAAGTGACCCCTCCCTAAAAGTACACAGGCTCCTCAGCAGTACAGCAGGTACAGTCAGTACAGTCAGTACGGCCTTTCTGCAGGCACACTTCAGTCCAGTTTTTATGAAGGTGTTAGTTATATTCCCCCCCTAAATATTCCTGGCTTGGATGTTCAGTGATGATGGAGCAGCAGGCCGATATCTCATGAGTGAACTATCACCTTTTCTTTGGATTCCTCCAGGTCATTGTACTTCCTACAGTCCCATCAGTAAATCTGTGATCAGAGATCTTAAAATAGCATTAAAAAGTGCAGCCAGGATGAATGCAAAACTTCAGGTCTGTTTTAAAACCATTCACGTGTAACTTCTTTTAAATTGGGCTTTATTGACAAAAGTTTTTAATGTGTATGTCTAATTAAATGTAAAACATTTGGCTAAAACAAATTACTTTTAATTCATTTTGTATGTTTTCAGATCATGACTCAGTGGATGACATGCTGGATGCTAAAAACAAGCGTTTGGCTGAGAACCTGGCCACCAAAGTCTCCAGACTGAAATCTGTGAGTCAAACTACAACATTTCTGCAGATTCCTGAAGATGATGTACTTTCATTTCTCTATTTGTTGACAAAATGGTTAAGGAAATGAAGGAATGAACTCACCTGGCAAACTAATTATCGCCGGTGTCTGAGACTGATGTCAGTGATCCAAAGCAGCCTGATACACACTATTACCTTAATTAAATTGGAAAAACAAAGACTTTTGTCTTTTGATACTGAAATACAATTTGCATGATTTGGAAAGCACTGCAGTGCTAACAGTTCTTTATTTCACAGCCCTTGCTCTTAAGTGTGTGACTTTGAGATCTTTATTCTACCCGAAGTTTCCATTTAAAGTGGCATAGCAAGAATGTTTTCTGTCGGGGGGGGGGCACTTACCATTAGAAAAAGGTAGGGGATGGCCCGGGGCCCCGAGCTGAACACTTAATAAAAATGTCTAAAACACGCCCATCATTATTTAACTCTATCATGAAAAAAACACCCCCAATTCACTGAACTGGCATAAGATTGATCATGTAAAAGTGTTTCCTTCTGCTCAATGGTATATTCCAGTCAACAACAAGTCCAGAGACTCGCAAGTTAGCAAGTAGAAGCAGCATTTCCAGACTTGGAGTTTTTCATTACCACGAAGGAGGGTCTAAGGGCAGAGATGCCAGTTTAGTTAGTTCAGTTTAGTATTTTCCTAATGAATTCTAGGTATTCATGATCCTTTTGAGTTCATGTTTCACTTTTTCAATTACCTATACGAAGCCCATTGAGACGACTGTTGTGAATTTGGGCTATACAAATAAAATTGAATTGAATTGAATTGAACTTGGGGTTTTGCAGCTCAGTAGGGCGGTTTCTATTCTGACTTTGTGGGCAAAAGTTGTTTTAGGTTGATGGACTTAATTTGGCCGGTTTGGGATCGGCTCTGGAGCGTTTAGCTCCCGGTTGAAACACGTTTCAAGCAGGGAAGTGCGGTCCGGTGAGAGGCAGGGGCAGCCAGTGCTTCACCTGTCATCTTCCTCACCTGCCTTTGTGAGATGTAAAGCCTACTGATAATAAAATAGATGGATGTGTTAAAAAATTCATCAGTATTTAATTCAATTAAGTAATAAATAATGTGTAAGGGGGATGCTGGAGCCTATCCTGGCCTCTTATGGGTGACGGCGGGGGACATCCTGGACAGATCGCCAGTCTGTTGCAGGACCACAATCACACACCCGTGTACACTCACATTCACACCTATCGGCAATATAGAGTAACATAAGACGTTTTTGGATAGTGGAGAAAACCCACGCATGCACAGGGAGAATTATTATTTTTTAATATTTTTGTTTCCACACTTCCAAAGGTGCTGCAAGGCAGATAAAACATGAAAAACAAGAACAGAATAAAAAAAGCTGTTTCTTTTGCTTGTTTAGTAAAACCTGACAAATTAAAGAAAAGACAAAAAATTCTCATTTTTTCCCTTTAGGAAGTGAGGGATTAACAGATTAGTGCATTCAATAAATGTTATGTTTTTCCAATTAAAACATAATGTATATAATATAAAATATACTTCTATAACATTGAAATGTGATTATCCATTTTTAAATTCTTATTAATTTGGATTCTTGACATTATGTTGTCTAAAAGTGGACCAGCAAGGAAATGATTTGACGTTTTACCCTACAGGTAAGGGTTAAATAAAAAAAATGAATACAACCGCTGCAGAGGGCCCCAGGTTATTGTTCGCCCGGGGCCCCCAAACTGCCACATATCTGTCATCTTATGACTGCAGTTGTATTTTCTTCTGCATGTCTGACAGCTGGCGTATGACATCGACAGAGAGGTTGACGATCAGAACGACTACCTGGACGGCATGGTAAGTAATCAGGAAATGCTCTTTTTAAATCTCATCCATCTGTACAAAGATGTTACATGGAGTTTTTATCTGAAACCTCTTTTTTTCTTAAAATGATCGAAGCTGTTTCAAAACAGACAATTGTTGCTATACATCCCAGTCTTTATTTAGAATCTGCAGTTTAGTTGGTTTATTACAAGTGTTGTGTTCTAAAAATAACCCGGGATAGGTCACATCTGCAAAGTTGGAATACAGATGTTTTAAGGCTGTAAAACTCCTCACTACACACTTTCTGCACTGTTTTCAGAGAGACATGAACATTTTCACACTTTTCTCTTTTGTTTAAACTTTTAAAGTTCAAACCTTCAGAGAAGAATCCTCCAGGATTATAGAATGAAAACAAAGATCTGATCGTGATCAAAAATTTATGTCGATTTGGCAAACATAATACATTCTGAAGAGGAGACACGCTACAAATGAGATACATTGACTAGATCTACAGCCAATCAGGACGCAGAACGCTGAAATAAAAAAAAACAAAATAAAAACCTTGTGAAATTGCATTAAGAAAATCAACGAGACGGTGAAACTGCGAGATAGTAAGGGAAGACTATGAGGAACAATGTGGAAGGCTGGAATGTCGTTACATTATCCAACATGGAGACACTTTCTGATACCGATAGTTTGGATTAAGACCCAATCACAGATTTGGGCATAAAATGCTTAGAATAGAGCTAAATGTTTTTATTTTTATGAGTTACTCCTCTGTGACTCTAAGGGGTGATGAAATTAAATCACTTGTCGTACCTTTTTTTTTTTTTTGAGTGATTTATCAAACAAAGGACTATAATCCAGGAAAGGGACTGTGTTTGTGTTCCCAGGGTTCTGCATAAACAGTTGTCTTGCTGTCACAGACGTTGGAAACAGGTTCTAAATAAAATAAAGATTAAGTTCCAACTACTTTTGTTTAGTACTGCATAACTTTTCAAACTGCACTTTACTGCACAATTTTTATGTAAACTATTCGTTCATTGGATTTGCAAACAAAATCGGACTGTGCAGAATATTGATACTGGGATATAAAACAAAACATTTTGGTCATATTTCCTAACCCTACTTCTGAAATAGTTTAACTGGTTACCAAATAATTGAGATTCAAAGGACTTCCAGCAACAAACTTCTTCTCCCTCTTTCAGGACTCAAATATGATGAGTGCAACAGGGCTGCTGACTGGAAGCGTGAAGCGTTTCTCCACAATGGTTCGATCCGGCAGAGACAACCGCCGCCTCCTCTGCTACGTTTCCTTGGGGCTGGTTCTCATCTTCTTCATGCTCTACTACCTGGTTTCCAGGATCCAGCGGTGATTTCAGAAAAACCTTCTCAGCCAGAGACCTACGGATGATGTGAAGCTGAATCTATAGAGTATAGATCCACGTTTACATGCAAGGAAGAGGAGTTTTCTCCGAATCCCCAATGGAAGGAAACCCAGACTGATGATCAGAGAGGTGTAGAGAACTCCACTGATGTTGTGGAAACAAAAACCTTATCTTCACTAAAACCCTTCTTGTTCCAACCTGGGGACACCTCACAAGAAAAGATCAGCTCTGCAGCACAGGGGAAGTCCAAGTTTCTGAGCCAAACAAAACATAAAGTGGCATCACGTGTCAATGATGCTGACAGTTACATACAAGTTACCCAAGACTATGTCTCCATTAAAAATCTACAACAACTGAAGCACTTTATTACTATTAATTAAAGATGACGCATGATATTACTGCAGAGAAGGAAAGTCCAGAATAGTGAAAAAGGTATCAGCTGTTTCTTATTGTCCTAAATTCCTTTGGAAATATTTTTCTCTCTCTCTGTTCTTCTTGTACACATTTATTTTTAGCAGTTTTTTGTCAAACGAGTTAAAGTCCCACTCCGATCACCCTTTGGTCTATTGTAAAGGTGTTACCCGTGGTCTTTTATGATGATGCGGTTTTCAGCCAAAATCAAAAAAGCCTATGTCATTTTCTAGGACATAGTTTCTGCAGAGCGCCAGGAGTTCATCAGAAATCAACCTCTGAGTCGTGGGCGGGGCTGTTGGCGCACACACTCCCATTAGCATCCCCGTTCTAACATTGCGGGTGCAACACAAAATGGGGAGCAATACTGCAGCTATCCAGTTTGCATCCAGAAAACAAAAGTTCATGGATGTATTTGTCTGACGGTGGATGAATCTGAATGGAGAGCTGCTCAGTGGATTTTTTACATATTAAATACAATCTTTTCCAGACAATTGTTTTCATCTGCTCCTGATTCCCAATGATTTGAGTAAAGGAAATACTCGATTTTAATCTTAATTTTTTTCATGTTTCCTGTATAAAATGCCACAAGAGCATGTTAAAAACTGAGTTTTCATCCGAGTGGGTCTTTAAAATGAAAGATGAGGTTTTTTTTCTGTTTTCAATTACGTAAATGATTATCCAACAGTAAATGAATACTAAATGAGTAGCTTACTCACAGGGGGCAACTTTTTAGTTCTGGTTATTTTATAAGTTGAACTGACAGATTCATTTAATATTTTTATTATTAAATTTCACAGCAGGTTTTTAGGCTCTTGTTAAATATTTATGTAAAGAAATGTAAACATTTTTATTCAATAAAAACCTTTAAGAAACTATATATCGTTCTATTTTTGTGCTTCTGCTTGTAAAGATAAACTTGGTTAACACTGCTGAGCTCATTTTTGAATTCCGATTATGTAGGCGTGATGTTCGTGCTTCGCCTTCGGTGGAGCTCGTGTTTTTCCGGCATTTTCCGGAGTATCTTCTCAGCAGGCTTCTTGCTAACAAACAACAGCAGGCCCCGTTCCCGCTGGCCTAATCGCTTTACGCTTTTATCTAAATCTGGACTTGTTTTTGGAGAACCGGTGCAGGCTCCGTATTCGTGGTTGTTTTCCGGTTCGTCCAGAGGTTAGCTCGGCCTGCTCCGTGCGTCGTGTTTTCGCTCGGTCATTCTCGGCTATTGTCGTTTCGGCGGAGACATGGAGGAGGCAGACTCGGCGACGAAGGCTTTCGGGCTGGTTGAACCGCCCATCATCGGGCCGCCGGTGGAGGGAGTGGGCTCCGAAACGGAGTCGGAGGCCGAAGTCGCAACGATGGCTGTGATGCCGGAACCGGGAAACATCGACATCGGAGCCGAGTCCATGCCGAACTCAGACGAGGCTTCATACTCAGGTAGCGGGCTCGCGCCGTTTAGGACGGCCTTCGCGTGCAGTGGGAAAAAGGAAACGCAGCGTGAAAATAATATCGCCGTAGTTTCGTTAGCGTAGAACGCAAGAGGAAAGCTTTACTGCTCTAATGGAGAATTCAGAGCCTTTGTTGTTGTCATCGTCAGCGGTGGCAGACATTAGTCTGAGTCTGTATGCGATGCAGGGGAGAGATTTAGGTGAACTATCCACCCATATTTGGGACATGTGGACACATTCAGTGGGTCAAATGAATGAACCAATTCAAATAGTTGCAAGCATTTAATAATGACGATGATGTGATGGTTTTCATTGTGAATTCTTTTCCACTTGTGTTGTTGATCAGAGGTGACAGCGGATCATGCAGATGTTCAGACCACAGAGGACAGTGTTTTCACCACGACAGTGGCAGCATCAGCAGCTCTGTCTGAGCACATGCTGGTAGGTCACATCTGCTTTGTTCCAGCCAGTTTGGATGAGTTCAAGAAATTACAATAACCTCACACTCTGTTGGGGGTTTTTTCACCGGAACACACACTGGGATCAGAAAACATACAATTAACAATTCATTTTTACAACGATTTATACCAAAAGTTGTGGTCGCTGATTCAATTTACTTCTGATTTTGGTTCATTTTGATAGATGCGATTCCCTGATCCAGAACATCTTTATCCAAACTACTGCTCCCCCAGGGGGATGGATGGGTCAAATGCGGAGAAGAATTTCCCTGTTGTGGGATAAATAAAAGTATCAATCAACCAGTGTGACTCAGAGAGAAATACCTGGTAATAGACAGTGCAGGTGAGGTTTTCCAGATTCCTGTATTTCTTCTAGATAGTCAGGTATAAATGAAATATGTGTCCAAACAAACAAGTAAACTAGAATGAATGTCAAATCCATGATGTTTCCTGTAACGACAACCAGATGTTTCAGTCTAATATCATACGATTTACAGACTGATAATTCACCAGCATTTTCCTCCTAAAATTTACATTATTAATACAATGTTTTTAATGCCTGCTCAGCTTTGAAATACACATGCAGAAGAGCAGGCCTAAACCATTATACTACCACCACTGTGCTTTTTACAGGCTTTTATCCCACAGCAGCGTATTTATTCTCATCAGTTTGTTTTCTTTTTCAGTTGCATATTCACATTTCTTTTTCTATTTTTGAGAGTGTTGTCTTTTTTCCTTTGTGTATTATTTTTGGTCTTCATCTATGTGTTTGTATATTCAATGTTGGCAAGTGATGATGGATTAAGATTTGATAGATTGTTCTGAATCTTTATAACTTTGTTACGTCTTACTGTACAGGAGTCTGGAAACCCTTCCACCTACAGAGCCTCAGTAACTCTCTGCATGAGGTTAAGAACAGACCATAGGCAAAAGCAAAGAGCCACTCAAATAAAAAGGGTTTATGTTTGTGTTTTTAACAGCTTCTTGGGGCATTTTCTGATGGTGGAGGACATAGACAAAGACAATTAAGATCAGAATCGGGAGCAGATCTTTGTGACAGAAATCATGCAGGGTGGCCCACATGCTCCCTTCTCCGAGCTCTCAGCAACTAATGGGAAAGGGGGCGGGCTTGCTCTGTGCCAACGTTCCAACCCACAACTCAGAGGGGAATTTCTAATGTACTCCTGCCACTCTGCAGAAACTATGTCTTAGGAACTACACCAGTCTGGCTAAAAGCTGTATAATCATAACCAAAAGACCAGTGGACACACTTAGAAAATAAAGGAAAAGATGATCAGAAGAGATCTTCAATGTTGATGATTTTTCTTGTCCTTTCTCTGGACCTAAATGTCTTTCCACTGTTAAACTGTTGTGTGTCTGTGTGCTGACAGAACAACAGGACCACTCTCCAGCTGGGTGAAGGTCTCAGTGCTCAGAAGGCGACTCTGATTGTGGTTCACACTGACGGCAGCATCGTAGAAGCCGCTGGACTGAAGTCTGCTGCCAGCATCACAGCAGGTGCATCTTTGTAGTCTTCTGATCTGGAAGAGATCTGGCCTTTTCCCAAGTATTGTAGGATTCCAGCAACAACCGCCCTTATGGGTGGATACGGGCTGACACTCAGGTGGCCTGCACCAAATAGCATGGTTGTAGATTGCATGGTGAGCCTTTAGAGCAGGGGTCGGCAACCCATCGTTTCGGAGCCACATGTGGCTCTTTCATCCATCTGTTGTGGCTCCCTGTGACTTTGGAAAATAATGAGTATTTTATAATAATTAAATTTTATTTTAGTTTTTCATTTTTCATGGCATTTCAAAGGCGCTGATGGCTCCGTACGAAGCGCGAGCCACGTAAAAAACAGCTTCGTAATGAGTTTGTATTTATCGGGCGAGACCTGCAGAGCTGATAGCAGCAGGAGACACGCGGGGCGGCTTCAATAAACACTCCGATCTTCTACCGGGAACTTGACGTGCCGCGGGGCAGAGACCAACTCGCTGATGACAGACTGAGAGTTCGCGCCAGCGTTGCCAGACAGAGTCACAGTTTTCCAGCCGAAAAGTCATCTGAAAACCGCCAGACCCAGCCAAAAACCTCCCAACACAAGTTTTGATTATGTTTTTTTTCCCGTACTGGACTGATAAAATGAAAAAAAAAATTCTAAGTAAAAGATAGTTCAGACTAATAATAAAATGTGTACAATGTTGAATATTTCTTCAGCGGGCCGCCTTCTTCCATTCATTTGCTTAACCCGCTCTATCCCCGCTATAACCTGCGTCCGGCTCTTTCATCCGTGTGCGGCGCTGGAGCGCCCCGACTATCGTATTTTGCGCTCTCTGTGTAGGACACACTGAGGAGCGCGGGGGAAACCAGCTCTCAGCTGCAGAGGATGTGAACAGGTGAACAGGTAGAGAGGAAAAGCAGGTAAACAGGTAGAGGAGGGGCTTTGGCTTCAAACTCTGTCAGAGATGGAAACACGGGCGTCAGATTGAGACGCAGCTTTCCCTGTGGGAGTTGAAGCAGAGACTCTCTGGGATGATTTTATGAACCCAAACATGGAAACATGATTACCAATTAGAACTCTTCAAAATAATAATCCTGATCTCTCCACATTCTCAGTGTCTACCATGCATTGATGAACACATCGCTCCATGCAGCGATCAGACCAGAACCAGTAGCTCCTCCCACACGCGACTGCGGTATCATCCTTTAAAGAACATAATGTGCATTTGCAGCGACGTATGCTTCAGACGATGTCCGATTGGCCAATCTACATGTCAATAAAGTCCCGTACTTCTCAGTGAGGATTTTGATTGGCTGGTGGATTTTAAAGAAGTACTTTTTTTTTTTTTTTTAATCTTTTCTGGCCCGCGATCTACACTCATGTCATTGAAGGTCGACCGGTAGATCGCGATCGACGTAATGAGCACCTTTGAATAATATATACATGCATAATATATATAATGATGTCAAAACGGGTTGGGGCTCCGAGTGCTTTCTTTTTTATTAGGGGCGGTCCCAAATGGCTCTTTGAGTAAAAAAGGTTGCCGACCCCTGCTTTAGAGCGAAAAAAGTTCATGCACATTTTTCCCACAGGCCTGCTGTACTATGTAAGTGTAAGTAGGTGAGAAGTCATACGCATTTTTTTCACTCCCCCCAATTCTTTTGTGTGCAGCCTGACTATTAGAAATAAGGAAATTATCTGATTGTAGCTTGTCTGGACGTCCTATTGGCATCCCACACCATGTGTATTGTCTGCACACCCTGTGCTGTCAGCCACGAGCCAGTGGTGAACCTTAGTGACGACTAGAGTGGGGCGTAAGGCCATAGCATCGCCCCACTTCACAAGTGCGATCAACGTCCTTACAAATACGTGACACTGACCACGGGCTCAACAATGGTACGTTCCATTTTCATGACGTCTGTTGAGGCCGTGTCAGCCTCAAGGGAACTAGACACACCTGTACTCCCCTCAAAATGCAGCCCCTCCTCTATATGACCCTCCGCTGGCCTGGACCACCCAAAAACCTACAGGTCGACACCCCCCCCCTCCCCAAACAAGTGTATGTGACTAAGGCTTAATCGCTTAAGAATAAAAACCTTACGCACTTTCAATGTCTGCTCCAGGCCCTCAGACTCCAACGACCCCCCTGACCCCACCCCAGGACAAGGACTCCTGCTCCAAGTACAACTGGGACCCTTCAGTGTACAACAACGAGCTGCCGGTCCGCTGCAGGAACACCAGCGGGGTTCTGCACAAGCTTCGCCTGGGATCAGGTGATTGTTGGCTTCACTCTGGGAAGCTTTCAAGTTGATCTGCCAACAATTTTTTCTGGTCAAAAGTTCTTTCAGCGCCAACACAGACGGTCCTTAGCTCCGATTTTCAGGGTTTTTCTGTTTATTAGAAGAAAAAATTGACTCCTGTGTGTTGAATCAGTTGGATAATAAAAACTGGTTTCTCTGTAGTTTAAAGACAGCTGAAGCAAAGGGACGGGTCATTTTCTACCCAGCAGGCCTTGCTGGGACTTTAGACCAGGTTAAGGCTTAAGACAGTAGAGGGGGCGGAGCTGCCTGTGGAGTTCAGCCTGACCCTTATTGTGCTTAGCACAGATTTAGATGAATCCAAAATGTGTTTTTTAGTGTTCTTTATATCCACAATAAATGAAAGAAAATGTTTAGAGATGGGATAAAGTGACTGGTCAAAGCGTTTTTAAAACTACCAGCATGTCAGCAAGGACAGCAGTAAAGTTGCTTTTTAAACAAATTGTCCTGCATTTTTGTCTTTTTCGTAGGTGGCAAAGGTCGCTGCATTAAACACAACCAACAGTGGTTCACTCCTACAGAGTTTGAGGCTCTGTCAGGCAGAGCGAGCAGCAAAGACTGGAAGAGAAGCATCAGATACGCCGGCAGACCTCTGCTGTGTCTCATACAGGTGCTGTGGCGCTCTGCTCTGTCCAAGTCAATACTGGAGGCTTCCTGTTGTCTGTTTGCAGCTAAAGACGCTGGTCCTCAGTGTGTGTGTGTGTTTGTTTCTAGGAGAGGATCCTTAACCCTCACGCTGCCTCCTGTACCTGTTTAGCCTGTTGTGATGATCTTACACCGGTGAGTCAACCAGGTTGGTTCTGGAAAATGCAGGAGATCAGTAACTAATGGGTAAAAAATAAACAAGTGATGAAGCTTGAAAGGGAAATGACTGACTGTGCAAAAGTAGGAAAAATAAATTGTAACAAAACAGAATTTTGTCCTTAAAAACTGAGAATATGAAAAGGAGCAACGGAAAAATAACAAACAAGGGGAGTAATTTTGACTCTTTTATGGTCAGTACTGTCAAAGTGGAACAGTCTACCAAGATAAAATCCTGCCAGAGGTTTTGTAAATATGGAGATTCACAGATGTGAAGGTTTACAAATGGGAATTCTAAAACTATCAGCACCTAGGATTTAGAAAACGAATCCAGGAAATCACTTTGAGTGATTTTTAAAGATATTTTTAAATTGGAGCAGAAAATAAGCATCTCCTACAAACAATCAATAATTCAATCTTCACAGACCTGTTTCTTTTCATTTAAGAAGCTCTTCCATCTTCCTCTGGTTACCTGTACTGATGGCTCCAGTTTGAACTGGTTATCTGTCTCAAAGACAGCTTTATTTACAGCTTTAAACAGTCAGACTGCAACCTCTCCATCATGACCAAAGAGCTGTCAAAGGACACCAGGGGCAAGCTTGTAGACCTGAACCCGACTGGCATGAACCAATCAAAAAGAAGCAGGCAGGTTGACTGTTAAAGCAATTATTAGGAAATGGAAGAAGTACAACATCACTGATGATCTCCCTCCACCTGGAACTGCTTGCAAGATTTTACCTGGTGGGGTACAGATGATCTAGAGAACAGTGTGGAAACAGCCCAGAACTACACAGAAGAACTGGCTGAAGACGTGAAAAGAGCTGGAACCACAGGAGCAGAAGTTACTATAGTAACGCATGAATGCATGGATTCAAATCCGGCAAAGCTTCAAAGGTCCCCCTGCTTAAACCAGGACTTGTCAGGCAGGACCCGTGATTGTTTGGAAGAAAAGAATGCTGAAGAACACCATACCCACTATGAAGCATGGGGGTGGAACTGTCATGCTCTGGGACTGAGAAATGACTGATCTGTATTAAGGAAAGGATGGATGGATGGATGGATAATAGATGGATGATGGATGGATGGATGGATGGATGGATGGATGGATGGATGGATGGATGGATGGATGGATGAATGGATGGATGGATGGATGGATGGATGGATTCGTGGATGGATGTGTTTCTAGCCAGTTTCTGGACCTCAATCCAATAGAGAATCTGCTGAAGACCTACAGGAATCCTTTTGACCTCTGTCACTGAAACCAGGGTTACCATACATTATAAATTATTGAGGTGAACTTTTGTTATTGAACAAATAGTTTTCTGCTCTGATCTGACATTATCACCCATCATGTTACTGCAGAGTGATCCAAATGAAGCTGAAGAACTGACAGAATCCTTTATTCAGAGGAGGGTGCATTGCCACAACACCAGTTTACATTTATTTGGATGAACTTAATAACACAAAATCCAAAGTTACTCTCATGCCAATCCTCATATTTTTGTAAATCTTGCTTCACATTTGTGATCTTCCACAGACACATTTACAAAAACCTAAAATAGGATTGGGGGGGGGTGTCAAACAGAGATGCTACAAGTCCAGAGGTCGGGAAGGAACACGTTTAAATAAACTGTTGGAAACTATAAAGTGTTGAGTGTTACAGGTGCTGCACTTGACAAGATTAAAAACAAAGAGGACAAAAAGCTGTAAAAGAAAAAGCAAGAAATAATAAACCTGTGAAAGAAAACAAGATGAAGAAGATCCTAACAGTTAAACAATTGGAATTGTGTTTGTGAGCCTGTGGTTATGTGGTTTGTGTTCTCCCCTCTCCACAGTCCTTGAAGGAGGAAAATCCCCTGGCAGGAGAAAACATCAGTATGGTAAAAGCTGGTTCTTCTTTTCACAGGAATGGAGTTCCATCAAAGTCCTTCAGAGAAAAGTCAATTGTGTGTTTGAATGAATCAGAAATGCTTTTAGATTCTAACAAGCTGAGCAGCCATCCTTAGAAACACACTTGGGCTGTGGATCATTATTTAGATGATCTGATTCCATTCATGAATCAAGATCAGAGATTCTCAGATCGAACCACAATTATTTATTAGAAAAACTTCTGCTTGAATAGTTGTTATATGTGTGTCTTTTTACAGGATGTACGAACATTAAAATAATAAGTATTTATTCAGCATCATTTATACCTTTATTTGGAACAAAAGATCAGAATCAACAAAACATTGATGACTTTGAACAAATTTACACCTTTCTCTGGTTAACTTCAGCAGTAAACTAAACCTAAACATCACTGCAGCTTTGGATCCTTTTAGAACCAATCCTGAAAATGTTCTCCATGAAGATAAATGAAGACACAATAAAACCTCAATAAAAATAGAATAAATGAAAAAAACTCTTTTCATTTAAACTAGCTACAGTGTTTCCATGTTTTACAAACCGACTCTTTTCAATCTTTAGTGGAAAAACCAAAAAAAATACTTCAGATGAACATTTTACTGTTCTGGTACGGATTCTCCATCACGTCAGCAGACTGTCACATGACGTCACATGACTTTTGTCATATTCTTACTGTCAAATATATTTTTATTAATACCGTCAAACTCGTTCGGTAAATGTAACTTCAGTCTTATTTTTTTCAAAGGCAATAAACACTTGATAGTTTTACTTTGAAAATGAAAACCTTGACTGACACTTTATTTTGAAAGTGTATTCACTTTTCGGTGACCATCACACATATAGTTTATTGTATTTCCAACATTGTTCTGCAAAGTTAGTGGAATATTTAAGTAGACTGAAGTGTATTTTTACTATACCAGACCGTGAACCAGTGATCCTGGACGTCACAAATATTCAAACTTGATTTTTATGGAAATCCGAATGAACTGCTATTAAAAATCTCTTGGCTGCAAATACAGATTTAAGAATTGAACGATTTATGGCAGTACAATGGGAATGTTAGTTCAGCACAACGTCTACCTGACCTGTTAGTTGAGTCCACAGCGGCCGTCTGTAGTGGAGCCATCACAGAAGCAGGACAGGCCAAACACAGATGCAATGTCACGTTTTGCCACATCATCGGTTTTGTAATATTCATAAATCCTCTGACATGTGGTCTTGTGCTCTTTACTTTTCTGACATCTGTGCGCTCTCTTGGTGCAGACTGGTCCAGTTCGCCTTTTTGTTCCATACAAGAGACGTAAGAAAGACTCAGATCTTCCAGTCATCCCCACAAAAAAGGAGCTTCCATCCTTAAAGAACATCACATTGAGCCCTGCAGCTACATGTAGGTCACATGACACTGGACAGACGTCTGATTGGAGGAATTTGAAAGGTGGTTGACACAGCTGCTGTTATCCCACAGTCACGGTGTCTCCGTCTGGACAGTTCACCGCCTCAGAAACCCTGACGTTTGACCGAGCTCCAACAGGGGACGCCACCGCCGCCGCCGCCATCATCTCGGACGGTTCGGCTCAGGGCGAGGTTTATGGCGGCACTGCAGGTGTGGACCCTCACTCGAACAGCATCATCTGCCTTAAACGAGGTTGTTGTCAACATCCTGTCTGCTCAGGATGACGGTCTTCATCCAATCAGGTCTCAGGTTTTCACACATCGATCAAATGTTGAGCGTTTCTTCACCAGGAGTTGAGCTCCAATTCCCTCACTGCTTAGTGCTCCAGAGGGGGCGTTCACCTTTTTGTTGGGGGGGATTGAATCTACAACTGTCCTGGACATTTCCCAGAAATCCACATAAAGTCAGTGTGCATCAGTGGAGAATGTAAAGCACAATGCACTGCATTTAAAAAGACCTTTCAGTAGTTGAGGTGTATTTGAATTTACTTTTTATAAATCATCCAGGCTCTTATCATCAGAATACAGTGGATTCATAACTGTGAATCCATAGACTGTTCATTTTTATTAGGTTTTTACTTTGGTAAAACTGCTGTTTGCTATTTAAAAAAGAAAAAAAGGTCTGAATTTGTTTTTTTATGTGTTTGGTTCAGTTTAAATCAAGGAGAGAATTAATTACACCAATACTTTTATTTTTATGCATTTTACAGATTAATTAGACATCAAAGAGAGTCAAGAAAAACGGATGCTAGTGTTTGAGTATATTTTTGACAAAATAATACTTTTACCTGAGTACAACTTCCTCTTGTACTATAATAGTTCTGACATTTTCTTCTTCAGGACTTTAGTCTTCTGTCAGAAATCAATAAAAACTGCAGAAACGTCAAACGTAAAGCCCAAAGAGCAACGCCCCTACTGTTAAAGTCCTGCTCCCATCAGCTTTTGAACTTTTTTCAAAGTTCCCAGTGGTCTTTTAATGATGATTATGCAGTTTTAGCCAAAATGGAAGAAAAAAACTGTCGTTTTCTAAGACAGTGTTTTTCAACCAGTGTGAGTAGTGTGCCGTGGGAAATGACCCTTTCACTGATCTAAAAACATTTCCCATCTCCAGGAATTCAGCTCTTTGTTCATCCAAACAGGCCCTGATAAAACACTGAGTAGTTAGGAATATGAAAGATCATAAAATTGTTTTTTCTTTGTGTTTATTTGATTCTATTAAAGACATTTTGATAAGAATGACGGTACAGCGATTTAGCCGTAGCTTCAGACGTTTTCTGAAAAGTCCCGCCCCTTTAACTTTCTCCACCAATCATTCTTGGAGGCTTAATCACACGTCATCAGTCTGACCAATCAGAAGTGGTTAAAGTCTTCACTTCCTTGTTCTGATTTAGCTCATAAAGTCGCTCAGTTCCAACAAAAACACCAGCTAAAGCTCGTCTTTAGTGGTCCAGCTTTCCACAGAATCCGGTATCAGACCGTGGAACAAGTGAACAAAACAATGAAGCTCAGAGACGCGAGTCTTTCTGCCCTTTTGCTGCAGTTTTCACACTACATCTCCCATGATGCATTGGGTTAAAGGGACAGTGTCTTAGCGTACAGTGAGTCGTCCTTAAAAGTCTTGAAACCACAACGAACACACATCAAACCATTTTTGAATTTGCTAACTTAACCTTTATTACATCTTTTTCCATCAATTATCACAAAAATGCACGTCAGATTGCGGGGGGGACTGTTTATCAATACAGACTGAGTTTTTCTTTTTTGGATGCTGGTGTGCCACAGGGTCTTTGTCAAGGTTAAATTGTGCTGTGGCTCAAAAAAGATTGAAAAACACTGGACTAAGACATAGTTTCTACAGAGCGGCAGGATTTCCTTAGAAATTCATCTCTAAGTTGTGGACTGGACTGTTGGCACTGAGCAAGCCCGCCTCACTTCTAGTCCTCCACCTGTTTGCACTCTCCCACTAGCTTACAGCCCTTCACACCCTCAATCTAACATTAGTGGTGCAACAAAAATGGCGAGCAAGACTGCAGCTATCCAGCTGTACAGTTTAGATTTGGATTCCAGCTCAAACGAGGAAAGCAAAGACGTTCATGGATCCATTTGTCTGCAAACGTCCTTTTTCCATCTACTCCTGAATCATAACAACTTGAATGAAGTAATACTTAAATCTCAAATTTTAATTTTCTTTATATATGTCCTCCACTATCCATAAAATACCACAAGAACATGTTTAAAGAACCTTAAACACCATTTGCCTCGTAACGGGTTTCAGTGGTAGGGGTGTGGCCTTCCAAGCTCACTCCTGATTGGTGAGAGTTGTTGCCAGAGAAATAATGACTCGGACCAATCACCCCTCAGTGACGCCTGGCTCCAACATGGCGGTGTCATGAAAAGTGTTGCCTGAAGTAAACCACTCTGGTTCAGTCCAGTTCTCATATACAGTCAATGAGCTCCAGCCTTAGGCTCGTCATGTCCTCTTCCAGTGTCATTCCCAGTAACATTTCTCCTCCTGTGACTCCTTCCCAGTGCTGACAGCATTGCCAGCGTTGTCCATGACTCCTCAGCCCATTCAAGCCAAAGTGGCCGTGTCAACAGCGGCGGCGTCTCCATCGGAAACACTGGTTACAGGGCTGGACGTGGCGCCCGCTGGGGCTTCAGAGCCCGCCGGGGGGGATGGGCAGAAGCACACGTGGCTGTATCTGGAGGAGCTGGCCAACACGCTGCTCGCCAACGTTCAGCAGCTGAAGGCTCTGATCGAACAGGCCAAGAGCGCGTCAGGAGAGGCCGCAGACGTCAAGGGTCAGGAGGTCAGGAAGGAGGTGAGGCCACGCCCTGAAGGTCCAAATGAAAGTCACGACAAAGAATGTTCTGCAACGTCCTGTGTGTTCTTCTGTGTTCCGTCCCAACCAGCCTCATCAGAACCAGATCTCATTTCAGCAGCCAGATGACTCGGAGGCCAAGAGGAATTCTGACATCACAGAGATAATCATCAACGTATGACAAACACACAAACCCACTCTTCTCTAGCTGCAGGTCTTTACTTCACAGACGACAGAAACCTGAACGCCACCATCAAATACGCTGCTGGGGTTTTTTTTGGGTGTCATAAAGAGAGCATTGTTTGTTTGTGTGTTTTTGTTACTGATATTGTTGAAGTGGAACAAGCCAAGAAAAGTACACAGACTGTACAATTTAAAATATTTCCAACAATTCAATTTTTTAGAGTTATTTCTTTAAGATCACTCTTAGTGTAAATCTTGTAAAGTGACACCAAAGCAGACTTCTTTCATCTGAACTGAGAACCAATTTTACACTCCTGACCCAAATCTTCTCAGCAGTCAAGAAAATGATCACAGCTGGGCTTAAATAGAGCTTCAAAATGCAAAAAGAGGAGAACAAATGTTTTTAGCTGAAACAACTTCAATGCAAAGGACTGTTCATTATTGAATAAATAATCCTGGTGTCAAAGTCTCCGGATGGCAAAAAAGCTCAACTTCTTTGAACATTGCAGGATTATTGAGCGGCATAAGCAACGCCTTTCACAAAACGGCGTCACTGCTGAGGTTGGACGCAGTACAACCCCAGTTTGGAAAGGCTTTGAGATCTGAGGGTTATGGAACAAAAAAGTCAAATGACTGAGACAAGAACATGTCACCGTCACTGAACTGGAGGATCTAAACATGCAGGAGAAGGACTTCAAAATCGGCCACGTCTCCATCAATGCCACCAAATGGCCCGTTTGGACTTTGCAAGGAAACATCAAACGTGGGACATTCAGAAGTGGAAATAAGTTCTCTTCTGTGATGAGAAACCTTGATGGTCCCGATGGTTTCCAACGCTACCGCCATGACACAGAGGTCGAGGTTTTTACACAGCACCATGGAGGAAGAGCCATCGGGTTCTGGGGTTGTGGAAGGCCGTCAAACCGCAGCGGTCTATGTGGAGATGCTGCAGGGGGCATCTGTGAGGACTGGGGGTCCTCGTCTGTGTGGTGACGACTAGGCCTGCACAAAAAAATCATAAATTTATCAATATCGCAATATCAAGCTGTGCAATACGTATATTGCAAAAGACGGCGAAAATTGCAATAAATGGTTACCTTCAATGTGCTAAAACGATCTTATGGCAGTTTGAAGTATTTAACCAATGAAATTAATCCATTCGGATGGACCCATCCACATTGTTGACCAATCAGATGGAGCTCTTAATGTTCGATGTTCACTTCCAATGTAGACGAAGGTCACTTGGAGTATAATTTAAGACACTCATTTTCACTGATATAACTTATACATGGAACTAAATGTAATGAAAAATAAATGTAAATACTCCTCAATGTGAAAAAACTCAGTATTTATTCATTATAACGTTTAAAAGTGACAATTCCAGTTGCATAGAAAACATGTTTGCTTGTTACTTTAGCATAAATCCTTTTACATTTTGTCTGCTTATTAAAACCCACGATCAAACTGTCCAAAGACAAAGAACATAAAACTGGGCTAGAAAGAACATGTATGACACATTTTACCAAAAAAGGCTGCACACAGCCTTGCATCCAACTGATAGTTTGATGACATCAATGTCTGCAAACACACATAAGTCCTGCAAACACGGAATAATTACTACTGCAGCCACACATAAATAATATGTAATCAACTAAAAAATAATAATTTAAGAAATTAAAAACGTTTATGTCTCTCTCAGGCCACATGAAATAACATGGTGGGCCACGTTTGGCCCCCGGGCCTCGAGTTGGACACACGTGAGTTAAGATATTGGTTGTTTTGCTATTTGTTCTTTTTCATTGCCACCATTATGGCATATCAGGAGTTGTCCTCATATGCAGTCCTAGCTACAGTTCACAGCGCCGCCTGACAAAGGACTTCTTTCAGGTGAATAACATCCCTCTTTTGGACCATCCTGCATGTTCTCCTGATTTCAGTCCATTTAGGAACTTTTAAATGGTGATTGTTCAAATCTTGCCATGCAAAAAGCAAATTTGTGCCATTTCTGAAGCGGTCATGAGCTTTGGATCAGGAGTGTAAATGCTACTGATTGTTATTGATCTGTTGTCATGGCGGCTCGTTGCAGATTTACCTGGTATTTCAGTATCAGTCATGATCATTGATCAACGTCTCTTTCCGTCACACTCTCCTGGTTTCCTGCCGGCGCTCCACAGCAGATGTGTGTGAACTGTGGTCGGGTGGCAATGAACGAGTGCACAGGCTGTCACAAAGTCAACTACTGCTCCACCTTCTGCCAAAGAAAGGTACTGCATGCCGAGCGGCGTGAGCTCTGACACTCCCCTGCAGAGCCTCCTGTGCACAGTGCATGCCAAACCCACCGAGGCTGCACGGCAGTGAGAAGGTCCTGGTTCAAATCCCAGCTGGTTTCTTTCTGTGTGGAGTTTGAATGTTCTCCCCATGCATGTGTGGGGATCCCCTGGTTCCAACAACGTGCCTCCTCATAGGCAGAGGGATTACTCTGTTGTCACCACAGTGTGTGTCCCTGCAACAGAGCGGTCAGCTGTTTCCCCACCTTCACCCAACAGTCCAGGGGTCGGCTGTGACCCAGTGGGTTTAGAAAATAGAACAAACCAGCACAACATTATACATCAATAATTTGTATGAAATAGGATTTCTTAGAACAAATAATTTGAGCACAGTTCTTATTGTTTCATGAAAGTCGTTTTAGGGTCTGACAGTTTTAAGTTGATCTAAATGAGGATTTTTTTTACTATCACAATACTTTTGTTGATAATCTGGACTATTTAGTGACAATATTTAATGAGATAACAAGTAGGGAAGTAAATATTTCATTTTTAGCAGTTTTGTTGTTATTATTTGCAGATTTTCTGCTTCACTTTTAGAGAATGTTATTCTCCTTTTTCTGACAGACTTGTTTGTGGACTGAGGCTTTCCATAAGAGGAAATGTTTCTGCCAGCTGAATAAGAACATCTTCTTTAAAATTCCAATAAACCTTTTTTTCATGTGTTTTTTTTTTAAGTATGGGTGTTAAAAGCAGATCAGCTGTCGATCAGTTCAAAGAAGAGGAAACAAATGTAGAAGTTATATATTCACGCTATCATATGTGGCTGCAATTGAACTAGATGTGTTTAAAACAGATCCTGGGTTTTGTGTCTGCAGGACTGGAAAGATCATCAGCACTCCTGCTGTCAGCCAGCAGGGGGCCTCGCTGGCCAGGAGGATGAGCCAGGCTCAGCCATGGAGATGGACAAAGTGAAGTGAAGAAGATCCACCGTGGACTAAACAGTGGAGGACTGTCTCATATTCCCTCAGCAGGAGACACTCACAGAGACGTCTTAATGATACTTTTAGAACGATATTGATCCCGGAGGAAACCGAAAAGAGTTTGAGGTGTCACAGAAACGCCAAAGGAATGGAGGTCTCCTGGTCTGCAGATGTCGTCATTGGGTCAACTTCACCCTAACAGCGAAAAACTGTAACGACAAACTTCACCAGGATCCAGTTTTTTCAGTGATTTCCTACATTATTATTATTTTTGCTGGACTTTTTTAAGTTTGGCAGCAACAGGAAGTTTTCAATCCAAAGTGTTTTTTTTAACTGTATTTCAGATCAAAACAACATCTGATGAGATGGAAGCATAAAATGCATGACTAAACAGAACGCAATCAGATCTGGTTTTGCTTTAACGAGTCTTGTCCACACTGCTGTCATGTGACGTGTGCTGTTGTGTGACGTGTGCTGTCGTGTGACGTGTGCTGTCGTGTGTCTGTTCCTCTGGTTTTCATTCTAAAGCACCTTGAGATACTCAAAGCGTGACCAGCGATTTCTATAAACAAGGTTTGATTTGATTTGAAAATGAGTCGCTATAGAGTGCACAGTGGAGTAGTGTTTAGAGCTCTCGCACAGCATGAAGGCTCGGGTTTGATTCCCGGCGGGGTCCTGTCTGTGTGGAGTGTGCATGTTCTCCTCGTGCACGCGTACACACAGTCCCTATGTGTGAATGTAAATGTGTGAGACCCTGCAGCAGACTGGTGACCCGTTCAGGGTATCCCACGCCTTTGCCCGACGGTAGCTGGGTGGGCTCCAGCAACCCGTGACTGTGGTTTCTGAAGATGGATGGAGCAGCCGTTACAACAGTCTACATCAGGTGTGACAGAGGGCGACATCTGCTGGGTTTTCAGAAACCCTCCCTGATCTGCTGCTGAGTATCTAAATGTTTTGGCAATAGTAGCAGGACACCAGTTCTCAAGGACTGGACTTTGACTCCTGTGGTCTAGATTCTTAATATATGTGTGCAGGTACACTCACTGGCCACTTTGCTCGTTGATGAAAGCTTCTAATCAGCCGATCACGTGGCAGCATCACAATGCATTTAGGAATGTAGATGTGGTCAAGGCAATCGGCTGCAGTTCAAACCGAACTTCAGCATGAAGAACAAGAAAGGTGATTGAAGGGACTCTGAACATGACATGGTTGTTGGTGCCAGACGGGCTGGTCTGAGGATTTCAGAAACTGCTCATCTACTGGGATTTTCACCCACAACCATTTCTAGAGTTTACAGAGAATGGTCAGAAAAAGAGAAAACATCCAGTGAGTTCTGTGGGTGGAAATGCTTTGTTAATACCAGAGGTCAGAGGCCAGACTGGTTCCAGCTGATAGAAAGGCAACAATAACCCAGAGAATCACTGGTTCCAACCGAAGTCTGCAGAAGAGCATCTCTGAATGCACAACACATCCAACCTTAACCCTTGTTCTATCCTAGACACTTTAACGTTTGGAGTTGGGTCATCTAGACCCACTGGACAGTGCTCTGAACCTTTTTTCTTCAATGATTTGTGATCTTCACTGGTGTCCATGGATTACATGAAATCTTTCCACCTTTATCCACCTTTGTCATGGTAGGGAGAACACGTCAATGGTCATCTTGACCCCATAGGATAGCACAAGGGTTAAAGGCAGATGGACTACAGCAGCAGAAGACCCCACCGGGTGTCACTCCTGTCAGTTAAGAAACTGAGGCGACAATTCACACAGACTCACCAAATGCGGACTACAGAAGATTGGAAAAACGTGGCCCTCTGGTCTGATGAGTCTCCATTTCTGATGCCATATTCAAATGGTAGGGCCTTGTATCAACAGTTCAGACTGGTGGTGGAGGTGTCACGGTGTGGGGGATGTTTTGTTGGCACACTTTGGACCCTTTAGTACCAACTGAACATGGTTCCAACACCATAGTCTACCAGAGTAATCTTGCTGACCATGTCCATTCCTTTATGACCACAGTGTAACATCTTCTGATGGATACTTCCAGCAGGACAAGGTGCCATCTCATAAAGCTGGAATCATCTCAGACTGCTTTCTTGGACATGACAATGAGTTCTCTGGACTCAAATGATCTCTAGAGTCACCAGATCTCAACCCAATAGAGAACCTTTGGGATGTGGTGGAACGGGAGATTGGCATCATGGATGTTCAGCCGAGAAATCTGCAGCAGCTGTGATGCTATCATGTCTATATGGACCAAACTCTCTGAGGAATGTTTCCAGTACCTTGTTGAATCTGTGCCACCGAGGACTGTGATAGTTCTTAAGGCAAAAGTACTAAAAAAGGTGGACGTAATAGGTGACCGGTATAATAGCTTCTGACAATAAATGTCCAAGACAGGACAGAAATGATGATACTGGAGTAGCAAAGTACCCAGCAGGTTCAGTTCTTATAGAAAAATAAGACTTCATTTATAGCTAAAAACAAAAACTGTAGGAAGAATTGAAGATCAGTCTGACAAAAAGGCGGTCAAACGCAAATAATATTTATTTTTGCATCACCAGTTTGAAACAAAACACAGAACACTTCAGCTTCATTGTGGAGCAGATATTGCAGCTCCACAATGAAAGCGGCATCCTTATTTTCTAACCTTCTCCATGAATACATGAAAAAGAGCAAAAACAGGCGTTCAGGGAGTGAGGAGGGCTGAAAGCCTCCTGCTCTCTCATGAGCTTCTCTGAAGGCCTAAGGGCATCGTTCAGAGACCATTAGGAACAGAGGAAGAGTTTGAAGCAAAAGCTGCATCTGAGTTCCTCCTGGATATCATCCGTTTTCTCCCCACTTCTCCACATCCCCCCTTCCGGTCAGTTTCTTGGTCCTTGCCCTGGGAAGTGTGCTGTGCAGACCAGCTCTGGACGAAATCTACACACACTTTTTTTCTGTCTTCACAGTTGAAAGGGTCAAAGCAGATGTCCAGTAAGACCACTCTGTTCAGGGCTTAAGCAGATCTTCCAGGAGGAGTAATCGTGGACAGAATCAACCCCCTCGCAGTAATCCTCAAGGAGCTTCTTGTCCCTCCCTTCCAGCTTGTCTTCAGCTCTGTTCATCACAGCCCTTGAGAAGATCTGTATGGAAGAATGGGCAAAAACTAGCATGCAATGCAAACCTGCTGAAGGGAATCTTTGGCCTCTGTCATCAACAACAGCTTCCCTGTTTGCCCTGACCACGGTCTGGGCGAGGAAAGCAAAAAAGGTGAACAGGATGGTCGGGTGGTTCTTGCTAGAGATAGATACATGTTTGTGTCCTTGTAACAGGAGTCACAAGCGATAATGACACTTCTTTGTTTGGAATTGACTCAACACAGTGCAATCAATGGTAACCGCATGACTGTAACGTGTACACCGTCTCCTAAGACAAAATCCTCGAACACATCACTGTAGGAAACAAAATGAAACATACTTTTAAGGATGTATAAATTGCAGAGCTAGGTGGATCCTGTGAGCCTTCCTGCTGTAGTTTGAGATCTGAAGGATCTGAGCTCAATGCTAAGGTCACATTAATGGTTTCCTCTCATAAACAATCTTCAATGAAAGAAACTGGCTGCAAACAGTTTGGAAGCATGGCTGCATGTTGGTGCGATGGTTAGCCATTGCTGTTATACTGCAAGATCTTGCTTTGAATCCTGACTTCTCTGTGGAGTTTGCATGCGCTCCTCATACGTAGACAGAGTTTCTCTAACATGCTAGAAGAGAAGAGAACATGTAATATTTATAACTCTCAGGCTAATCCTCGGATTCGCTTGTTGACATCCAGGACGGACTCTAAAGTCCACTCCTGAAAAAATAGAAGCCTTAGTCCCCAATTGCCCTTCTAGGTGGACAGAAGCTGTCTGCGGGTGAAAAATGGACAAATGCTGCAGGCGATAGGTCATGGCAAACACCTATTCAACACACAAGGGTAATTGTGAAGTAGGTTAGGTGCAGGCGTGTTGTTTGGATTTTTCATCTTAACCCCCCAAACGCTGTGGGCTGAGCATGGAGCCCGTTAGTGCTGTTCCCATAATAAGCAAAGACAGACGTTTGTGTGGATGTCCTACGGACATGTGTGTATCACATACACACCCTGTGCGTGCAGCATTTACACGTGGTCATTGAGGAGCCAGTATTCGCACCTTACTAATGACGTATGCCACCGTATGGTTTAGCATCACCGATACGTCATGAGTTCATGTATCTTCCATTAGCCTTGCAAATCCTTCACACAGACATCAGTGGTACGTTCCGTTTTCATGACGTCCTGTAAAGAGGAAACTACAAGACACACCTGCACTCCCTAAGATGCAGCTGCTCCTCGCCACAACCCTCTATGGGCCCAGACAACCCAAGAACCCGTACGGGTCAACAACCCCCGTAAGGGAGCGTGTGACTAAGGCCTGAGGTTTTAACCGCTGACTTGACCTTGCTATAAAGCATTCCACCCATTGTTTTCCTGTTTCTCTTTCTTTATTATTGTATCTTCTGCCATTTTTTGGTGCATAACTCCTTCTAGAATTTTTCATTAATTTTAACCATTCAACTATTAAAATGTTCAGCTCTTTCAGCTTTTTCCAGTTAGGACTTTTGATCCTTCAAATCCTTGAACTTTTTAAGAAATTCCAGGATTTCCAGGATCTTTGCCTCCATTGAAAGACATGGGGAATCTTTGGTGCAGAAACTCGCTGGTTCGAGACCCGAAGCTGGCATTTTTCACAAAGACATCTTTTTTGTTGTTGTGCTTTTTTCGCTTTATTTATGGTCAACTTTGATTATTTCTTTATTTAAATTTCTTTCGCCAACTGTTATTCTTTAAGTTTCATTTTCATTCAGCAATACAGCACTCAACCCTGCATTCTCTTCTGGAAATGCAGCTCCTTCCAGTTGGAAATGGCTTTAGGATGATGACATCAAATCCCCTGATGTTGTCATTAAGGTTGCTTTTTGGGCACAACATGAAGGCATCTGAAAGCTCCAGAACATTATTATTAAAAACAAAAACACTGAAAAACTAAAGGTATTGGTTTGTTGGTTTTTCATACATTGTATTTGCTCAGTACATAGTAGAAATATCTTTAATTGTACACACAACTGCCAGTAGGACTGTAAATATGTTAGATGAAACACAAAAGTTACAAATAATTTATTTACTTTTTGACATCTGAGTGGATGAGATTAGGGCAGTTAGAACAAAAACCTTTCCAAAGATTTGGAGTCTCATCTTTAAGAGCATCCTTCAAAATGTAAACTTTTTTATTTTTTTACAAAATCTTTTTTCCTTACATTTTCATATAAATGCATAAAAAATAATACATCAGAAAGGTAGCTGCTGATGTGAAAAAGGCCTTAAACACACAGCAGAACCCTCACATGGCACAAAAAATGACGGTCATTCACACTAACCTGTACAATGCAAGTGAAGGACAGTCACACACATGAATGAAATGAGGCTTCCGTCTCTAAACAACAGTCTGGCATAAACTGCAACATAATAACCTGACCAAACTGCTTGGAATAGTTCAACCAAATGCAGGATGCATAGATTAGAATCAGTATGAAACATTTTGCATGAAGAAGCACATCAGTTTATAAAAAGTGCAAGTACTGCAGTCTTTTGTCAGCGTGCCCCTCAGTCGGTAAAGGTTCTTGGTCTGAATTAGAAAGTGTATTACAGTTTTTCTCAGTCACTTTAGTACAATTCTCAGATCAGAATGAAATTCCCAAAACTATTTGTTCAATCTTCACATCATGATCTCACTTGTGCACATCATATAAGCAGTTTCTCACTTCTTTGAACAAGTTGCAATTGTTTTGGTACATCCATGCAAATGATTATGTACAATTCTCTGCTCTTTGTTTATGTCATGTTGATCAAAATGTATTATATAGTTCACTGTGCAATAGTCTTACTCCTCAAAACACCTAGTCATTAGTTCATCGTATACGTCATTAACTGCAATGGTTGACCAAGTTGTCATAATGTGACAAACATATTTCTATACATCTCCATTATATGTTTTTGTCTAAATCTGTCCTGAATTGGTAAATTGCTCTCAGGTTACTTGACTTCCTCTAACAAAGGTGCATCTCATTGACAATCAATGGGCAAGTATATACTGTATATGGCTGAAGCACAACACAATGTTCTATGTCTGACAATGGAAGGACAAGGAATTGGACGAGGTCAACAGCCAGAGAAAGGAAGAAGAGGAAGAGGAGTGAGGCTGCGTGGTTGTGGAGGAGTTAGGGGGCAAAACCGAGGAAGACGCCGAAGACATGTACGTGTTCCTGATGAGATAAGAGCCACACTTGTAGACCATGTTGTCAACCATGGGCTCACAATGGCTGAGGCTGGTAGAAGGGTGCAGCCAATTGTTGGGAGAACAAATGTGTCCTCAATCATTCAGACCTTTTGTCGAGAGAACATGTATGTAATCTAAAATATGAACTGTTCTGTGATGTTTCATACAATATTACAGTATTTTTACAATATGTAAAGCTTTTTGCAAGATTCAGTAGGTACTGCAAGTAGGCCTACATTTTATACAGTGACATTTTATCTTCCTGAATTTTGTATTTTGCATTACTGTATCTTTTCCACATAGGACTGCAAGACAACTTCACAGGGGCGGCAGAAGGCCCCTTTTCACTGCTCAACAGGAGGAGGCTATTTGCATCACGGTTGTAGAAAACAATGCGATAAGACTAAGGGAGATAAAGAGTGCCATTATAGAGGACAACAACATATTTGCAAATATCCAAACAGTCAGCATCTCAGCCATTGACGGAGTGCTGAAAGGACACCAGATGAAAATGTGAAAGAGTGAAGGAACTACGCTAACATTATGTACAGGTAAAACATGCATGGACATGCAGCAACTGTCCTGCACAGTAAACACTATGTATATCATACAACGATATACATTACCGTAAGCATGTTTTTACACATTACACAAATCTTTACACATTTGCTATGGCTGTGGAAAAGTAATGCAATATGTGATTTATACATTTGATGTAACTCTATCTTGACCTAAATGTTAATTCTTGTAATTCATAAAACTCATTTTGTGTCTTCTGTATATAGCGTATGATGGAACTGGAAGCAAGTGAACAGCCGTGCAGCTTCATCTACGTGGATGAGGCTGGCTTCAACCTAACAAAATGCAGAAGGCGTGGCCGAAATATCATCGGCCACAGGGCTACAGTTGATGTGCCAGGCCAACGGGGCGGGAACATAACCATGGGTGCGGCCATCTGTGATAATGGTGTGCTTACTCTTATTCCCATATTAGGTCCATACAACACAGAACATCTTATAACCTTTCTAGAAACTCTCTACAGAGATCTCATCCCTGAAGAAGAGAGGGGTCAGAGTGGAGATACCTGCCAACGTATGTGATAGTTTGGGACAATGTGAGTTTTCATCACCCCAACATCATCAGGCAATGGTTTACAGCCCACAACTGGATGCGGATGGAGTTCATTTCACCCTACTCTCCATTCCTTAACCTTATTGAGGAATTTTTCTCAGCATGGAGATGGAAAGTTCATGATCGCCAGCCACATACACAAATGACCCTCCTGGCTGCCATGGATGCAGCGTGTGATGACATCACAGCAGACGCCTGCAGAGGCTGGATAAGACACTCTGAAAGATTCTTTCCATGCTCCATTGCAAGAGAGGATATTCGCTGTGATGTGGATGAGACATACAGGAACGACAAGAGGTGTAGGAAGACCACACCAATTCCCACTGCACTGCCTGTACTGTTGGACAGAATATTGTCCTATCTTTTTTTCCCTTAGTGTTACTGTTTGCAGTGGGTTTATTTCTATGTTGGTATGACATGGTCTGTCAACAAATTACAATATGAACAATAAAAGTGTAAATGTGAATCTTGTCCAGTCTCTTGCAATCAAACAAAAAAGGTGTAACTTACATTTTACAATAATTGTCATCCAAACTTTAGCCACAGTTTCCATCAGAACCTCCCTCTAAAGTACACAGTTATATTGACAACATGACTAAGTCATTTGACTGTCTTGTTCGTAGACAATGACACAAGGACTTGACATTCTGATGGCACTGACATGTTCAATGACATAAAGACTTAGTTTGGAGAGATGAACTAAAGATTTTGAGCAAGTTACAGGCTTTTGCAAGAAATCCATAGTGTTTTGCTGTTTGTACAAATTGTTTTGAGAAATGCACACACGTATTTGCAAACTTTAATTCTGATCTGAGAATTGTACTAAAGCCACTGAGAGAAACTGTAAATTAAGTTTTACCTTAAAGCTGTTGAAAGTGCTGATAAGAAGACAAAATGTACTGTTAGTAGAAGTAGAAACCTCAGAGGACAGAGATTGAGGGCGTGAGCAGACTCCAGATGTTTAGTCTTCCCAGCAGCTGGGGGTTCTTCTATGAGCAGCAGCGGTGCAAAACCTTTTTGAAAAAGTTCCTGAACTCAGTGTTGAAGATGGTGTAGATGATGGGGTTGAGGGCGCTGTTGACGTAGCCGAGCCACGTTACCAAGCTCATCAAGGCCGATGGGATTTGGCAGTCATGACAACGCGCTCGCATGATGTGAAGAACAAAGAAGGGGGTCCAGCAAAAGAGAAAGGCACCTGCAGAGGGACAGAAGAGTCTGGATCAAACAGAATGCAGCTTCATTTGGAGGGGGACATAACTGTACTGTGTTTTTATGTCACGTTCACAGCAAAGGTTTCACCATGAACCAACCACGACTGTATTTTGGGCCCCCTAAACTGGATGAATTCACCTGAAGGCACTAAGTGACGTTTTCAGCTGCACCTTGAACTGGCTTCAAGATTCAGTCAGTTTGTGCAGCAAGACTGTCAAAGTTAAAGACCTTCTCCAATGAAAATACTGTTTTTTTTAGGTGTTTTTAACAGGTTCTTGTGGCTTTTCTCTCATGATGGATTTCAATTCAACTCTGTTCAATTTTATTTTTATAGCCCAACATCACAACAATAGTCGTCTCAATAGGCTTCATACCGGTAATTGTATAAAAACATGAAATCATCAATAACAGGAAGTCATAGAATTCAATCGGTAATGGCTAAACTAAACTGGACATCCCTGCCCTCAGACCCCCCCTGCGCAGAAAGGAAAAACTTGTAAAAAAATGGATTCTGGAAAAAAATCAAGAAACCTCAGGGTGTCCACATGGAGGTGGGATCCTCCCCCAGGACGGACAGGCGATGTACCAGACATTTTAGAGAAGTATTAGCTTATCTAACCCTACAACTACATCTTTAAATAGTCCAGCAGATGGGCATTATAGGTTTCTTTGAGTCCACAACCAGTGTAGAAGCAGGAGCACAGACGAGCCAGAGACGAGGACATTTAGGAAGAATATAAGGATTCAAATTTCGTTGGTGATTATTGATGTGAATCAGGAGTAGACAAAAAAATGCTGATTAAAAAAGAGCTTATTTGCAACAGAATAACCGCCGGGAGAGCCGCAAGCTTCAGAGCTTCCTGCTGTGCTCCATTCTGATGCATCCACTTTCAGACAAATGGATCCATGAACGTCTTTGTTTTCCTCGTCTGAGCTGGAATCTGGCTCTAAACTATACGGCTGGATAACTCTGATATTACTCACTATTTTTGTTGCACCGCTAATGTTAGGCCGGGGGTGTGAGGGGTTGTAAGCTAGTGGGAGAGCATGTAAACAGAGAGCTCTCAGTGGCAGAAAGAGTGGCGGGGTTCCTCTGTACCTGCTAGTCGCACCCACAACAGAAGTATTTTTCTAATGAACTCTAATGCTTTTGAGAAACTATGTCCTAGAAAATGATAAATTCTTTTGTTTTGGCTAAAAATGTCATAATCCTAACATCATCATATTTAAAAGACCACTGGGAATGCAGTGAAACTCAATAAAAAGAGGATAAGAGTGGGAGTCCTAAATAAAATAAAATAAAATGTGTCTGTTATTGTGTTTTACTGTGGAGGTCTTTCCTATTAACCCTTGTTCTATCCTAGGCATTTTAACATTGGGAGGTGGGTCATCTAGACCCACTAGACAGTGCTCTGAACCTTTTTTCTTCAATGATTTGTGATCTTCACTGGTGTCCATGGATTACATGAAATCTTTCCACCTTTATCATGGTAGGGAGAACACGTCAATGTAAGGGTGGGGTCATCTAAGATAGCACAAGGGTTGAGAGGTCTCTGCCAAGGATTGTTTCAGGCTGCAGAAATCTAAACCCAAAATATCGCTAAATTCCATGTATATTTTTTTTTATATTGCCAGAACATACATGCATTCCAGGTTTTGCCTCAGCTTTCCCCAAACTGTCATGTCAGCTTGTAGAACAAACTCATTAGTATTACATGCACTCCTAAAAAGCCGTCTGACAGTCTTAGGTTGTAATTGGATTTCAGATTATGAAGCTGCTGGGATTAGTTGCCGTGTGGAAAAGAGGAGCAGCGGCACAGCTATTAATAGGCTGACCCATTCTGCCTGAAGCGTTAGTGCTTTGGGTCGGGCGCCTGAGGTGTCAGCGGGGAGCCCCGTTACAGTGCAAGTCGTTACATCACAGTAACTAATACCTGAGAGGGAGTTTCCATCTTGCTCATTGAGTTTGCTTCAGTCTGTCTTTAAATTTCAAGCTAAGGACTCATGTTTCACTACATTACAGAAACAGACATATTGGGATCTTTTTAGCTGTCAGTTTTTCAAGTTATGGAATAACTAGTTCCTTTAGAACCAAACTTACCGACAACAACCGGAAGCACCCTCATGGCTTTCCTCTCTCGGCTGTTGATTTTGGCCCTCTTTTTTCTGTTAGGGTTAGGATCAAACTTGATTTCTGCAAAGCTTACAGTGGGTACAGAGCGTTTGCACTCAGAGTTATGTGGCTGGTCCACAGGCGGCAAGTCGAGCTGCTCGCCCGGCATATCGCTCGGTTCCCTCTCTATGATGGGGGGCAGTGGCGGAGGCAGGGAGGCCAAAGGAGGCAGGGAGGACGCAGCCTCCTGCAGTTTGCGGCAGGCCTGGATGCTGCTCTTGAGCTTGGCTCTCCGGGCCTCCTCCCAGCGGTGCAGTCCTCGAAACATCCCGCAGTATAGCAGCACCATGATGGGACAGGGGATGAAGAAGGAGCACACGGACGAGTAGAGCACATAGTCGTCGTTCTCCAGCTTACACTCTCCACGGCCCCGGTTTGGGATGTTGTTGATACCAAACAAGATTGGGGAGGCCACGGCCAGGGCCAAGATCCAAGTGGCTGACAGCAGAACCGTTTGACGCAGGTCCACGTGCTTCCTGTTGTAGTTCAGAGGGATCGACACAGCAATGAACCTGTAATGATACAATTTTACAACAAAGTCATTCTAAAAAGCAACTTCATCTTATTTTCAAGTACAATAATAAATACTGCAGTTCAGTACCAGTTTATTCCTTACACTCTTCATATACTTCTTTAACCCAGTTCTTAGATTATTGTTGGATTTTTGGATTAATTCTTTGGAGCAACACTGGTTTTTTCAGTTATAGTGGTTTCATTTAAACCCAGTTTATAGTTTTTTTTCCTGAGTCACTGGAAAAAGTTTTTGTAGTTCCATAGAACTAGATTAAAATGAGGAAGTAATAGGACACAAATGAAAGAAATGGTGGTAATCCAACCCAACAATGAATCCTCCGATAATGTAATTACAGTCACACATTTTAAAGCTCATAGAACATCTTACTATGGAGAGAAATCAGTCTCAAAGGATATATGTTTGAGTACTTGATTTTAAAACTTATAGAATAGATTTCTCAGGACAGGGATGGTTGGAAAGAGCTTGTGTATGAATGAATGGATGGGTGTGGTAGAGGTCTGGTCTTGGGATGAAGCGGCAAGGGGAAACCAGCCTTGGCTGAGGCCCTGCTGTGGAGGTGCCCACGCTGGAGTGTGCAGCTGACCCTGGTGCAGTGTGGTGTGGCTTAGACCAGGCCTCAGACCAGTCACATGCACATACACACACACACTGAAGGAGGAGGGTTTGGGGAAGAGACAGAGGGAGCTAAAATTGTGTGCCTTGTCTAGGCTACCCCACCTTGGTGGGACACAGCCTTGGTAAATAAAATAAAAAAACTATAGATTTTGTGTGTAACTGTATGTGCTTGCAATTGTGTATTTGCATGTACTACGAATAACAAAATCTTAGAAACACAAAATGGAATTTACACTTTAAATCATAAATGATTGGGGCGGCAGTGGCTCAGTAGGTTGAACAGGTCATCCAATGATCGAAGGGTCGGCGGTTTGATCCCCACTCCCCCCAGTTGACTGTCGCTGTGTCCTTGGGCAAGCCACTTCACCTTCCCTGCCTCCAGTGTGGCTCCACTGCTGTGTGAATGTGCATGAGTGTCCCGTTGATGGTCAGAGGTGATGGTAGGCATCTAGCCACGCCCCTGTCAGTCTGCCCCAGGGCAGCTGTGGCTACAACAGTAGATACCATCACCAAGTGTTCATGAGGAGTGAATGAATAATGGACACATTGTAAGTGCTTTGAGTGTCTGGAAAAGCGCAGATAAATCTGATCCATTATTAAATGATACCAACTTAAAACTAATTACAAACTCCAAATGGCTCCTACAAACCTTACACAAATCTTTAAGTGGTACACACCAATTGCCTGACGCACACAAAACCACCTTTGTGCACAGATCAGAGTTACAAGTGCTCAAGGGGTTGTGAGATTCTTCACTTCTCCAGATTTGTGCTTAGATGATGCCTTTAAATGCTGCTAGAATTGTCTAAATTATTTTGAAAAAAATAACTTTTAGAAATCAACATGGCAAATGAAGATCAGTTATCCAAAATATATGCAGATTATCTTACTTTTAAAAGTAATTGATATGAATTAAAAGTAATACTATATCAGTAAAATACAAAATCAAAAGTTAAAAATATGTGCAAAATTATGTTACATTAGGAAAAATCATGAATCAACTTATCAATTTTTTGGAGCAAGTGAGGTAATATCATTAAAAGTCAATCAATTTAACCATTGATTGATCATTTGTTTTATTATTATTATTTTTTTGTATTTTATTATAATAAAGTAATGCTGTGAAGTAACATAAAAAGGGTCCATAATCTGTCAATGTCCAAGGTTGGTATTTCTTCTTCTGCTGATTAACAGCCGTTCTTCTGGTTTAAACAGAGTTCATAGTTCTTTTTGATGTTATGTCTGCAGACATTAGATATAGGTCCCTCTCCTTCTTCAGCTGATATCAGCAGCGCTGAAAGTTGAGGTCAAGTTGTCTGCAGGTCAGAGCGCTGCTGATAATCAGGTCACTTCAGACTTATGGAGAAAGTGATGAATCCAGGTGTCATATTTCTTGAAATTATTTGGCTCTTTGATTTATTACTGCATGTTGTTTCAGACAACCGTAATCAAGCACTTCTCAAAGTCCTTCATGGTGTTAACAACCAGAACCTTGGACCGGTCCGGTGGACCGAGTGGTTTGACGTAAATCCTGCAGCCTTTAACCCAAGTGTTCTCAATCTGCTTACGCTTCCTGAGAAGCCGTGCATGTTTTGAGATTTCAGCATTCCTTCTGGTCAGATGGTTGTTCAGATAAGCAGCAGATCCTCTGAGATTTTTGTGTTGATTCATCAGAGCTAGCTTGTGTTTGTGATTCACAAACCTGATGAGGATCGCTGGTTTATCCGTCTCCTTTCTCCTGGGGAGCGGGTGGCAGGTCTCGATGGTTTTGAGGTCCAGGGAAATCCCTTTAGACGTGAGAAATGATTCCACTTGATGTTTTAGAGACTCTCCACCGTTCTCCGTTTCAGAACTGCTAGCAATGCTAGCGCTATTAGCATTGGCAATGCTAACTCCAGCTGCATTTAGCTTTGCCCGAGGTTTGATCTGTAATCCAGTGAGAATGACATTATTCATCCTTACTTGTTGTTCCACATCGTCCAGTCTTTTCTCCAGAATGTCGACCCGGTTTTCTCGTTGCTCATTTTGAGCTTGGAGCCTCAGGAATTCTTCCATTAGCACTAAAAGCGGAGTTAGCTTCGGGTTAACTTGTTCCATAAAGGGATACAACGCAGCTTGGATGTCATCAAGAGTCTTTTTAAGGTCTTTGTAGTCAGTGTTTTTCTTAGGGGCCATAGTCAGCTCTCTTTTTTGGGAGAAAATCAACTTTTTAAGTCATTTGTAGATAGTTGTATAGCCGCCGTCAGCCACACGCGTCCGTGCTGTAACCCGGAACCGGTAACACTTGAAGGCAAAGTGGCACTAACAATACTTCACACTGAGCTCAGCTCAGTGCTGTGCTTAAATGTGCTGTGGTTAATTGAGTGAATGAGTCAGATGTGCAGCATCCAGGAAGTGCGGTTAGAACTCAAGAGACAGTTACTGCCGGTGACCAGAGGGGGAGGGGTTTTCTCAGCACTCTAAGTTTTTCTTTTAAAACATAAACTAGTAAAAAGACATGCATCTCTGAGACGTTGACATATTATGATGTGGGGAACAGAAGGGCCGCTTAGGGGAGGACTGGTTGTTTTTCCAGAAAAATCAGAACATAGGGAGACTAAAAGGCAAGAAGAGGGGAATGGCGGCGCCTCTCAGTGGTTACTTAATAAAAGAGCAGGTAAAAACAGATTATTTTCCAAATATCTACAGTTAATGATTGTTGGTCTTCACAGCTCTGTAAACTCTTTATGATGTTTGATTTGCATCCTCTGGTTCAGGTGAAACACCTGCTTTGCTAAATTCAACCTCTCATGCATGAATGAGTGTTTCCTCTGGGATGTGAGGTAGACCAGAAGAACGCTCTCCTCAGCACCTGGATTCCCGCTCCTCCATTATTCAGATCCTGTCGTTCGGTGAGTGAATGAATGTGACTGGCTGCTTCAGACATCAACCTGACTCAGTCTGCTGTTCCCAACAGGTTTCATGGAAGCAAGTTTTTCTCTGAGGTTTGATGCAGCCAATGACAGGAAAGGCTCAGGGTTTTTGGCTCATGGTCTCATTCTTGGACCTCAGCTGACATTTTGGTCCCTTATCGAGACAAACTGATCAAACGTTTGGAACAGCTGGATGTTTAGCTCATTAAAAATATTTCTCCTTTAGTGTTTTCAATTGTTTTGTTTCTGATCTGTCTCATTTGAAACATAGGAAACAACACAAAAATGTGATACAGCGGAAGGTGTCCATTGTGACCACGACACACTACAGTTATGCTTCGACTAACCTGACAGATGTGTCTAAAAATCCATGATGTGACCCTATAATGACACTGCAAGCTTGTGCTTTAGTCACATGCATGGTTGTCCAGGCTCATAGAGGGTCGTAGAGAGGAGGGGCTGCATCTTAAGGGGAGCACAGGTGTGTCTTGAGGTTTTTATAGCCACCTAAAAGGACCTCATGAAAATGAAATGTACCATTGTTGTGCATGTGCTAAGTGCATCGTGATGTATTTGTAAGGGTAATGGAAGTTACGACACACTTGTGACTTAAGGCTGATGCTGACATACGGTGCCTTATGCCACACTAGTCCTTAGTAAGGTGAGCGTATAGGCTCATTACTGACTGCACACACGGGGTGAGCACGTGACACATACTGTAACTGGCATATAGATCCATGTATGCTGTCCACACAAACTACACTCTATCGTCTCATTTCCTCATTTTTAACAGTCAGGGTGCACACAAAGAGTACACACTTGTCACTTGAACAGCACTAATGGGTGCGTTGTGCAGGGTTTGGGAGGGGTTAAAAAAATAATAAATCTGTACGAAACGCCTGCGTCTCACCTACTTCAACCTTAAGTGTTGTTTACGTATACACTACAACCTGTTGCTCTCAACATGCCCTTAGAAAAAAATGTGCATGAACATTTTCTCTTTAAATGCTGCTGGACGTCCAGGATCTTAACATTTTATGTGGACCACTTGTGTGGTCCGAACAGGTTTTTCACCCGCAGACTGCTCGTCCCGCCCATATCCACACGTAAGGGCAGTTTTGACTAAGGCATTGACAAGCAGATTGTCACTTCATTCCTGAACTTTGAATGAATTTACTTGATTTTCCTACATTCCTTTTTACTAAACCAA
Organism: Oryzias sinensis; assembly: GCA_037389245.1. Classification (NCBI taxonomy): domain Eukaryota; kingdom Metazoa; phylum Chordata; class Actinopteri; order Beloniformes; family Adrianichthyidae; genus Oryzias; species Oryzias sinensis. The sequence goes on along the minus strand of CM074499.1, from coordinate 27,588,889 downwards.
CCAAAGGCTGAAATTTAAAGGGACATTTTTGCTGAGAAGCTTCATCCAAACCATCAGCCTTACTAAAGTTGGAAACTGCTATCAGCAAATGTACAGAATAATCTTTACTTTTTGCTATATTTCTTTTAAATTAAAGAATGCTAATTTAGTAATGCTCTTTCTACTGAATGAATAACAAGGAGAAATATTACCCAGAGAACTAAACCAGGAATTGTCCCTCTGGGTCTCAGTCTGGCATTAAGGTGCTCTGTAATGTATAAAGTTAAGGAAAAAATGAATCAGCATCCTCAGAGAATGTCGTTTTTGGAAAGCAAAGCTGAGGCAGTTTTTACACTTCATTCTGGATGTCTGTTTATGTACTCTTCGTTCATTGGGATAGAGCTTAATGAATTTTACCACACCTTGAATTTCATTTTTCCTTAGTAGTGAAAACACATTTTAAATGTATGGTTTACAACTTATTGTCAATAAAATTTAGTTTTAAAGTGATGGTGTTTACAGGAATATTTTCAGTTTAAAAGACATTATTTCTGCATTTAGAACCACTCTTACATTGAACTGGTCAAAGATTTTTGCCAATTCTGGTCCTTACAACCTGCTACACTGATAGATTTGCAAATTTCCTTGCCAGACTCACTGTCAAACTGCTGAGTTGAGGTATTCAAGCTTCTGACTGGATAAACAGAACAGGTAACGGTGACATGCAGAGGGATGGCTCGGAAATAAGAAGCAGATCGATGCTGCCCTTAGGGGTGGGCCAATAAAATGTTCTTTACAGTCAATTCCGATCAACGACATTTCTCCTGTAACTGTGGCCGATAGCCGATATTTGCCGATACCAATACTTAAGTGACTACATTAACACAAAGTTTAGATTTCCTTTTTGTTTCCTTTTATAAATGAACAACTTTTCTTTTACAGAACACTGTACTTGTCCTTTTTTAACATACAGCAAAGTATCTCATAGGAACAAATACCACTTTAAAAGTGTCATACGAATATATCTGTAAGCATTCAGAGCATATATTGAATATTGGACATAACTTTAAACCATAAGCTCCCCATTGCAGGGATCTATTAGGAACGACATGGATCCCTATCAAAAATAACATTTACCTGAAAATAGTCAATGGCTGAACATGACTATAAACATAAGCTTCCCAATCTATTAGGAACATCATGTATACATAAAAAAAAAGCGTTTCTGAAAACAAACTTTTTGAATATCGGACTGATACCAATAAACTCAAATTATGTAAATATTAGCCGATACCAATATAGGCGCCGATATATCACTCATCCCTATCTCCAATAAAGTTTTTTACAATGTGGGCTACTAAAGAAACAAACGCTAACTCAACTAGTGAACAGACAGAAGCACATTTATGTAAAAAATTTGATGTGTGCACAAGAAGTCATTGCAACAGGAACACACAGATTTAAAGGGACTAGCTTCATACGCTTCACACTAAGTTAGGTATATGGTGAAAAACTCAGTGGATGCCGTAAACACAGTGTTTGTTTCACATTACAGATTTTCAGGATAGGGAGGCAGTAGTAGTGATGGTCCAACTGTGTTCTCAGTGTGTCTGACTTACTGGGGCCAAAACCAAAAACACCCATACAAAAAACCTTTTCAATGCAGCATCAATGTCAAAATTCTGTGAGGACAAAGAGCTGATTTTGTCAGCACGTCATTCCAAGTTCATCATTGAAACAGCCATGAACAGATGACGCGGCTCAACAGCGCCTTCAAGTTGAGCTGATGTGCCTTACCAAAAAGCTCCAGTTTTGTCTCATTTGTCCAAAGGAAATTTGCCCAGAAGCTTTATGGTTTGTCAACATGAATTACAAATTCCAGTCTGGCTTTTTTAGGATTTCCTTTCAACAGTGGTGTCCTCCTTGGTCGTCTCCCATGAAGTCCACTCTGGCTCAAACAACCACGAATGGTGCGATCTGACACTGATGTACCTTGATCTAGGAGTTCTCCTTTAATGTCTTTGGAGGTTGTTCTGGGCTCTTTGGATACAGTTCCAACTATCCGTCACCTCAATTTCTCATAAACATGCCTCCTTTGCTTCCCCAGTCCAAGAAACAGGCGGTTAGATTAAATGACTCTAAATTTCTCCTAGGTGTGTATGTGAGTGTGCCTGGTTGTTTATCTATGTGGCCCTGCAATGGACTAGTGACCCGTCCAGGGTGTACCCCTCCCCAATTGCCTGTGACTAGCTAGGATGTGCTCCAGCAGACCCTGTGATCCTGACCAGGATAAGCAGGCACAGAAAATGAATGGATGGACAACAGCTATAATCAGCAAATGTGAACAAGATGTTTATGAAATCTTATCAGAAGAAATATCAGTCTGAGTCCAGCTGAAGTAATATCTCTTCTCCCTCCAAGTCAAATGGGTTGACTTGATCCAGGATAATTTTCAATGTCTGTTCAGTGTTGTAAAATTTAGGCATCTTGGTTTTTCAGTTGACAAACTGGGAGTCAAAGTTTGTCAGAGCTTGGAGGCTCTTTTGAAGCAGAAAACCTCCCCAACCCTGATCTGAGCAAAGAATGTGTTTAGCTAGGACATGTCTTCATCCAGATGACCAGGTAGTTAGTGCATCATTTACAAATGAAAGGTGGATAATTGTAGGCTGTTGAATTAGTCATTTTGAGCCACCCAGCCTTTTGGCTGTGTGCTGGACGCTGCAGGGGGAGTGAAAAATCCTGGACGTTTTAGTGCTAGACAATGCAGCAACTGTCTACTGTCCTGTTCACTTCCACAGAAATTATGGTCGTCAGCATTGCTGGAGAAGGCGAGGTGAGTGACACGGTCAACATGGTCCCCAGGGTTGGCTTTGGTGGAGGAGGTGCAACAGTCTGGGCAGAAATCACCAGTCAGCATTAAACCCATGTGGTTATTGTAGATGGTCCAATTACTGCAGAGTCTTCCCTCAGAGACATCATATACCCAATCATCATCCCCCAATTCCACCAGCATGCCCCCAACTTTCTGTTCATGGACGATAACGCTCTACTACATGGTGCCAGAATTACCACAACTCAACTTCAGGAAGTGGCAGTGCCTCATATGGTTTGACCTGCTATGACCCCTGACCTGAACCGAATAGAGCATGTCTAGGATCAGCTGAAGCAGAGACATTGGATGATCGTAACCCCAGGTGACCTGGCAGAACTGCATGTAGAACATGTGGAAAAGTGAAACGCCTTAGAACAACATCATGAAAATATTGAGGAACATGAGACGTCACTGTCAAGCTGCCGTTGCAGCAAATGGTGGAAATATGTCAATAATGTCAATGTTTTTTATTTGGGTCTATCTTTACTATTGTCCTTATTTATGGGGGTAAAAAATAACAAACTAATTAAAATGGTGTTTCTTCTCATCAATGATCGGTAATACCAAAGGGATTTTTACGTTTTACATTATATAGGAAAGTCACTCATATAGATAACAATATCCTGAACTTATTGGGAGTAGTGTATTTGTGCTGTCTAATCCAAAAACAACAATTAAAAAAATAATAATACGGTGTTTAAAAAAAACGACTTTTTCCTCTAATGAACTGCTCAGCTTTAAAGGACGGCTGTATCATTTGTTGGTTCCTTTGGGAGAAGTTTCCCTTCATGTTCCTAATCTTCAGGGTTCACTTGAGGGAGTTATCAAATGTTGCCACAATCCAAATTATCTTCCTTTTCTGCTCCGGGGATACTGACCTGTCGATGCTGATGGCACAGAGGTTGAAAATGGAGGCGGTGCACAGCATGACGTCCATGGTCATTAACCCATCACAGATCGTGGTACTGAGGGTCCAGACACCATCCTGGAACTAGAACATTCACTCAATCAGCACAGTCAACACATGAAAAAGACGTGAATATGCACCAACAAAACAAAGGCTGTGATGGCCAAAACCAGACTCTTCAGGTTAATGTTATCGGGAGGAGCAAATTGGATCAGCAAACAGACAATAGGCCAAACCCACAAATACTCAGCTGTATTATGGGTCTATCGTGGCTCCTGGTTTTCTGAGAATCCATTATGGGGGTGGAGTCCACATGAGGTTTACAAACTGATTTTTCTTTGCTTTTCTGCTGCTCCCTTTCAGGGTCCTGTGAGTCACACATTTGCTTTGCATTTCCTGACAAAACACTCTCCATTTGCCGGATTTGTGACAGGCTCATAAAAGCACTCGATTCTTCTCTCTAAAGGCCCATAATGCGAAATCAATGTTGAACATTCATTTCCTTCAACTAATCAGATTTTGAGTTGGTGTCAGCAGGGCCTTCTAGCAGACTTAGGCAATGTCACAGTATTCAGACCTTCTGATTGGACAGAAGTTAATGAAGGGTTGAATGATTCCGACATAGCACTACTGAAGGCCCAGGTGTGTAATGCACAGTCCGCCACTGCTCAAATGACCACTGAAGGCAGCTTGCAAAAGTGAGCCTAACTTCTCATTACGTTATTCTTAGGCTGAACCGTCTGTTTCTGACCTTTTAACTTCCAATGCAAAATTGTATACTATAGTATTTTAAAATCATTTTACCCATTTTTCTGGTAGATTTATTTCCTGAATAAAAAAAACCCATTCAGTGCAAAGCAGGACCTTAACTTCCAAATTGAAAAGCCCACTACATCAATGAGTTGACAAATCCAGGGAGACAGTTTTGTGGAATCCTTTGATGAAACCTACAAAAAATGTTTGCCAATCCATTTTTTTAATAGTATCACTTATGATACAAACGGTGACTTGGTAGGTTTTTGCTCAAAACAATAGTTTAAGATGCTTGAATGTTCATGAGTGTTATTTCTGCATTATTGCCGTCTCAAATGCATTTTTTGCCACGGTATAACTGTATTCATGGGAATTAATAATAATTAATTATCAACACATGCATGCTTTTAATACAGCAAGTAGTCATTAAAAAAACGAATGCCAATAGATGAGTTATTCTCTATATAAAGTTAAAAATGATGGGTAAAACATTTCCCGCCAAAAGTGCTTTTGAGACTTCATGGAAGCAGCTATTTTGCATTAAGAATTAAAATCCCTTCTATTACCTCTAGTAGTGGACCGATGATGAGCTGCAGGGCAGAAAACATGGAGGAATTTATTTACAATAGGACTTTAGGGAAAGTGTGGATCATATTAATGTTATATGGGTCTCAGAAATAAATGTGTGTGTAGAATATGATAGGGTAATTGTGTGCATAGGTGTGTGATTTGTGGCCCTGTGTCAGAACGTGACCTGTCCAGGATGCCCCCTGCCTTTGCCCACAAGTGGCTGGAATAGGCTCCAGCAAGCCAGTGACCCCCGAAAGGGACAAAAACAAGTTTAGAGGATGAATGAATGAATAAAATATGATAGAATTGTTATATAGCATTAAGCCATGACCTCAATACTCATCCATGTCTTTGTTCTCACTGTGGTTTAATGAAATTATGTTGAATAATATAAAAATGTTCAATAAAATCAAATACTTTATGTGATTTAAAAAAAGGAATTTCTTTAGAGATGCAAATAATATAGAATAGCAAAATGCCTTTTAAATTCGTGCCCAATGGATGAAGAGAGTTTGGTCTGCAGATGGATTTCTGTATTTCCACTTGTGTATTCAGAAAAAACACCTCCTTGTTTAGTGGGGGTGTAAAGAGTTTAGGCGTGTTTGTAGGACTGTGAAGAGTTTGCTGACAGACAGACAGAGCGGGATTTTCCATCCACCCCCTGGCTGATCTCACCTCCGAGTAGACGAAGAGCGGCAGGACGAGCACCGCCAGCATCAGGTCTGCGACCGCCAGACTCACGATGAAGTAGTTGGTGGTGGTCTTCAGAGCCCTCTCCGTGATGACGCTCAGACACACCAGCAGGTTCCCGCAGATGATCACCACGATCAGCAGCACGCCGAACACCAGCGCCAGCGGGTTGTGTCCCGCCGCCGCGTCCTGCCCCGCCGCCGCCGCCGCTGCCGCGCTCCCGTTGGCCGCCATCTCCGCCGCGGCTCTGCGGTCGGTGCGTCCCGGGGAGAGCCACAGCACTGCGGCCAGCGTCCTGTCATCAAGGTCGGGGTGGACTTTGGGGAAGGTTCCTGCTGTTCATCATGTTGCTAATAAGGGGCTGAGGTGAAGAGCAGATGCGCCTCCGCGTCTCAAAGGAAAGGAACAACTAACGGGAAAGTCTGGGAGCGCGCGCTCCGAAAAGTTCCCCCCGAGCAGAAAAGCAGGACGAAGCGCTGGAAGTTGAAGCTCGAGGACGGAATCGAGGGCAGACAGCGGGCGGATGTGGCTTCACCAGCTTCACCTGAGCACCTGCAAAGGCCACACTGGGCAAAATTAAACGATTAGAGCAGATTATCAGCTGTGCGTCTTTCAGCCTGTGAGCTGCAGCAGGACACGCGCTGTCCATATGCTGCGCGCGCTCCACGTTCACTCAGATCATGAGAGGGGTTTGAAAAAAACAAACGATGGAGACAACACGATACCTGAAGATATGCATACACATTTAACATTTTGGCTTAGAAAGGACAGCAGCATAAATGAACAAACCTATAAAGCTACTGATGTAAATATTTGAGTAAAACGTTCTTTTATCGGACTTTTTTTTAAATAATTTGCTGTTTGTGCATAAAAATAAAGCTTCTTAAAAACCCACTCCAATGAAAATTGTGTTTTTTGTGTGTTTGTAACATGTTCTTGTGGCACTGCTCTCACGATGGAGGACAAATGTGAAGAAAATTAAGCTCACAATTGCATTTCTGAACATTTCTTTATTCAAATTATGAATCAGCAGCAGACAAAAACAAATTGCCATTTGAAAGAGAGAATATTTGTTGCATAGAAAATAGTCTGGGCATCAGAGTGGATGCTCTATTCTGATGTATCCTCTGCCAGACCAACAGATCCATGAACGTCTTTGTTTTCCTCATCTGAGCTGGAATCTGGATCTAATGTGCGACTGGATGGATCAAATATTGGTCGCCATTTTTGTTGCGGTAATGTTAGGTGTAAGCTAGTGAGAGAGCATGTAAACAGAGAGCTCTCAGCAACGGGAAGGGGGTGGGGTTGCTCCAGACCAGCAGTCCCCCCTACCCCCCCACAACCAGATAGGTGAATTTCTAATGGACTCCTGCTGCTCTGCAGAAACTCAGTCATAGAAAGGGACACAGGTTTAACGATTTTGTCTAAAAATGGCATAATCGCGATAAAAAGACCACCGGGAACATTGAAAGCATTTTTGTGTAATAGTAATAGTTCTGACTGATTAATTGATCCTCATTAGTCTTAACCAAATACTACTCTTTCTGGGGTCAGTTTAATACATGCATCAATACACAACATCATAAAAATCCATACACCAAGAAACTCAATACATGTTACTCCATGTGGATGAAGCCCATCTGCATAAATGTATAAATTCAAAATAAACTCCAAAAAATCAGAGAAACTATCTTATTAAAATTAATGACTCAGTTGGATGCAGAACTGTAATGTAGTTTAACTGAAATATTTGTATGAGGAGCCCCCAGCATCAATTTTTAAATTAGAAAGAGAAAAATTAAATATGTTGCAGTTCCTTAAAAATGCTTGCCATGTTGCTTTGTTAGGTGTTTTTTTTTATCGTACACTCTGACATTTTATTTAATGATGTTGAATTGAACAGAGTAAATTCACATAGGTGTACACCTAAGGCTCGTTTTGGCCCTTAGACTAACATGGATTATATAAGAGATTATCTCTCCAGTCTACGAGGAGAAAGCACCGGCTCCCTTTCTGGATTCAAACCATCTGCATATAGGAAAATGCACACTTATGCTTTTGTAATCTAAACTTTATTAACATCTATCTACTGTCATACTTTGTTACTTCCATACAAAGTCAAACTTGCTAGAATTTTCTGCTTCAAAGTTCCCCATAGTTTCTGTGATATTATTCATGTGGTGAGAAGAAGAGGAGCTGGCATGACTTCATGATTTCCTCTGATTGTGATGACTGTTTGCAGAATCATGTGATTCATGACCCTCTCCAGCTACCATAGAGGAGGTGGTGTACACCCAGGGCGCCACACGCAGACAAATACACACTGTGGGTGGGCTCGGAACAAAACACACACCTGCTCAAGGAGAACATGCAAACAGAAAGGAACCCATCTGAGATTTGATCCAGGACCAACAGCGCTAACCACTACACCAGAGCTGACCAGCCTTAGGATCTACCACCCTGCTTGTGTTCCAGCCCTCCCTGTATTTCATGCTGCTGCCCAGCTCGTTCAGTTGTGTTCAAGCACACACCTGATCCAGGTAATCATCGGCGAAGGGTGGTAGATCTCAGGGTTGGGCAGACCTGCTCTAATCCATCCACTGATAAAACGAAGCTCAAAAAGTGCCACGTGCAAACTGACAGTATTGTTCTTTTTCCTGCTTGCTGTACAAATTTTCAAGCGTCAGACCATAATGCCCAGTTGTCAACAGATGTGCTGACTCAGTTAAAAAGATGGGTTTGTGACTAGTTCAGAAAATTCAAATAGCATCAAGTCTTTTTGTTCTCTGCTCCTGCAGCAGCTGTGTCTGGCCTGTTTCTCACACACATAAAAGTTATTTGGAAATAAGGGTTCAATTCCCGGGGGGCACAATGAGCTTCATCCACTGCCAAACAATGTTGCCACAAGGGGGCTGTTGAAGAAACTATATACTTCATTATCATTCTTACTGCTTTTTCTTTTATACTGTGTTTAAATTCCGTGTGAACTATATGCTGAGATTGAAGGAGTCCCCTCTGCGCACCGAAAACTTCCCACGCACCACTCTGAGATTATAGCTCAAGCGCTGTCCTGAGAAAGGAAATGCACAGCAAACGTATGCAGCGCAGTTGTAACTCAAGTTGACAATTGTTTAGCAGTTTCCCAGCCCAAACTGAGAATGACAAATGTTCTAACCCCATTTAAATTGTGCAGACCTTAGACTTACCCCTCCCTTTTGTATTTAAGGGCTTCCCAAAACTAAATTTAAAGTGGTGGTTATTGCAGGAGAGTCTCAGAGCTGCTTGGCAGGCTTTCTAAATTTTGTCTGTATTGGCTCTCTTCCAGGGAAATTGTGCTCCGACGCCTGTCTCGTTATTTATCGGCAGTTAACCTCGGATATGAAATCTCTGCCTAAACCACATGTGCGAATCAGTGAAAGCTGATTCACTGTGGCGACCCCTGAAGGGAAATGCTGAAAGCTGAACTACAACCCAATTCTGCTGAACACAATGACAAACAAGTAAAAACAACGATCACAAAATTTCCAAAACAGCATAAGTCATATTAGTCTGTAAAGGAAAATGGGATTGTTCCATCTGTGTTTAAATCTGTTAAATGTTTTCACTGGTGAAAATGTTGTTTTTGTCTTTTATTAACATTTGGGTGGATGGGATTTTTGAACAATTTTAAAATTTAAATAAATGTTACACCAAAGCCTCAAAAAATTCTTGCATTTCTGTTTGTAAAGCAGTTCTTTGGTGAAAATGGTTTAGTTGTTTTACATATGTGACCTCATGGTCAGGTATGTGTCCTGAACGTGCTGTCTGCTTACCATTCTTACCAGTACACCTCTCTATTTAAAGATCCACTCCAATGAAAATGGTGTTTTGGGTGATTTTAACATGTTTATGAGGTATTTTTCTGATGATGGAGGACGTATATAAATAAAATTTTACATTTAAAATTGTGTTTCTAAAGCATCTCTCCTCCTCTCTATTCCAATGCATCCACTGTCAGACAAATAGATCCATGAATCTCTTCGTTTTCCTCGCCTGAGCTGAAATCTGGATCTAAACTGTACGGATTGATACATTTCACAAGGAAGGTGGGACCTTGGACCACCTGTCCCCTACCCCATCCCTGGCGGGGGGAACCAGACCCTCGTGTACCTTGGGTCCTGGCTTCCTGGGCCCGGCGGCCCTCTCTCCATGCAGGGAGAGGGTTCCATGTGGTCTCCGGTAAGACCAAGAACCGGGGATCACATCACATCTGAGCTGGGGGTGTCCGTGACCCTGTCGTGTGGGTCCTTGCCCTCGAGGCTGGCCTTCTCTCGTCTATGCCAACTATTTGAAATGAAATGTTTGACATGTGTTGGTCTGAAGGCATAAGTATGTGTGTGAACATTAGTTGTATTGTGTACATGTTGACATTTTTGGAGCCAACAGGTGTGTTCATAACATTTGTGTGTATGTGTGGACAGGCCCCGCCCCTTCTGAATTTGTATTGAATCTGAACCTCACCGTAAAGATTATAAACATCCAGCAACTTGTTGCTTCATGCTACTTCATGGTTTAACCCCCCTTCTATAATCATCCTTCCTTCTACCCACCCCCCTCTCTCTCTAACAATCCTCTCTCTTCTTTCCTCCTTTTTCCCCCCGTCCGGTCCAACAAAAAACTGTTACAAATATAATAAATAAATATATAAATAAAAAAGAGGTTTATTCAAATATACATCTGGTGTTTTAAAAGACTCATAACCCCATGTTGAAACAGTATGTCCAACACAACAGGCCTTCAGCTCTCATCTGTCTGCTCAGCTGTTGGACAGGACAAGTTAAAAAAAAACTGGACAGCTCTGATACTGTTCACTGCTTTTGTTGCATTGCTAATGTTAAATTGGGGGTGTGACTTAGCCGTAAAGTTTGTAAACAAAAGCATAATGGGAAATGAGTAAAGGATCACAACTCCAAGGTGAACTTCTGATGAAGTCCTGCTGCTCTGCAGAAACTATGTCCTAGAAAATGAGAGATTTTTTAAATTATGTCTAAAAACAGCATAACAATATTTAAAGACCACTGGGAAAACTTTGAAAATAGATCAACAGATGATGGGAGTGTAACTTTAAAGACTTGTTTTCCCATCACAAAACCTGTGGGGGTGTCAAGACTTCCATCCATCCATTCATCCTCAGAACTCCTGAATCCCGTTTGGGAGCTGAACAGGTCGCCAGCCTGTTGCAGGCCCACACACTCACTTTCACACTCAGGGGCAATTTGAATGGTAAATGGTGTATACTTTACAGTCACAGTCCTATTCATCTATTTACAAACTCATTCACACACTGATGACAGCTCCGCTGCCGTACACCGCCAACCTGGAACCATCAGGAGCAATGCAGGAGTCAGTGTCTTGCTCAAGGACACTAAAGCCCATGAGTGCATGGGGTGCAATCTCCCGTCCTGGGGTCGCTGTTCTACCCCATTAACAGATACTAATGAACCTTTAAAGTCTGTTTTTTGACTGTGAGAGGAAGCCAGAGCACCTGGGGGAAAAGCCAGACATGCACAAGGAGAACGTGCAAATTCCCCACAGAAAGGTCCCAGCAGGATTAGAACCAGGGTCTTCCGGCAGCCCTGTGCCCTCACCAGAGCTCCTCTCATGAAGTTTAATTTAGGAGCTCGTTTCTGACACCTTGTGTCGAAACTGTGCATCGCAGAGCAGAAAAGTTGGTGTCACTGGCTGCTGTCATCTTCTACAGTAAATGAGACGTTATCTTTATTTAACATAGATTTATAGATCAGTGTGCCTTTATGTAAGTTTTGTTATGGATTACTATTTAAGACATTGATTTTACAATATTGGAGCAGTTTCCCATCCTGAGAGGACTTTCACAGCCTTTCAGAACTTGGTTCTACTTGGTACTGACAGAGCGCACAAAGAAAATGAGTGTATTGGTGAGAATACGGCTATATTTCCCAAGATGAGGGCGGTGTCATCAATGCAGCTCTATGTCAAACAGCGAGCACTTCGCCCAAAGTCAGGTAAAAATGGACCCTATCTGCTGATGAAATTAAGGGAAGAGAAAACCAATTCATGAGGTCAGGCCCAGCATAGACACCAGGATGTAATTCATTTGTTTCAATGGGCACTTCAAGGAAAGGGCAAACCTTTCCTCCAGCTATGTTTTTCCCCCAAAACCAAATCAATCCTCTTCAATTGGAAAACTCGGGCTGCAGAAAACACCTCAGACTAACTGTTTTCAGACAAATCTGGTGAGGAAGCGCAGGAACACAACTCATCCCAACAACTCTTACCATGGTCCTTACTCTGGTGGCACAGGCAGAAAGAAGATGTGTGAAGTTATTGAGATAACACTTTAGGTCATGCTGGAAGACAGTCCTTCTGGATCCCACTGATTTAAATCGTTTGTCCCAATCTTCTTATTTCAGAATATTCTGAGTAGAGTAATATAGAAAAGAAAGTTATGGTGCATTAAGAACACTTCCTTTCTCCTTTGGCTTTTTCCCATCAGGGGTCGCCACAGCGAACAAGTCGCATGGTAAACTTGGCAATGTTTTACGCCGGATGCCCTTCCTGACGCAACCTTCTCAAAGCAACCGGGCTTGGGACCGGCACAGGAGTAGAGAAGGGAACAGGGAGCAGCCCGGATTCGAACCCTGGTTTCACGGACGGAAGTGTAAAGAAGTCTATGGGATTTTGGATTCTTGGTTGGAACGTCCTGTTTGGAATGCCAGTGGGAGGAATCACTCAGTCTAGTTCTTATATAGTCAATGATTAAAAAAGAAACTTGAACTTGTCATTAAAAAGACTAAATGATCCACACGTACAGACGTTTGAGGAGAGGGGGGCATATGAACATATATTTAGTCAGAAATGTTTCACTGTAATTGAATTTTGAGGCCTGCAGTCTTTATTTTGCAGCACTGAGGAAGGAAGGAAAACAGCAGGTGTTAAAGTGCAGTGACAAAACTTCAACTGACCCCATTCACAGAGGAAAATGGCTTAAACCCCCATTCAAATACAAAGTTCATGATCTGAGTTGGCTCCACAGTTAGTCCCTCTAGTCCATGAAGCAGCAGTTAAACCTGAAGTGCGGTTGCAGCAGGGACAGGAGCGGGTCAGAGGGGGCACCAGCGAGGCAGTACACGTCATCCACGCTGACGCCAAGAGACCGCAGAGTCTTCAGACGTTTGCCACAGTTTTCTCTGCTCCCATGTAGGATCACCAGGGAAATCCAGAGCGGGCTGTCAGACACGCTGAACCTCTGTCGAATCTCGCCCAGTTTGGCCAAAAATCTCTATGAAGGAGAAAAAACGGATCCTGAGGTTTTTCTTTTAGTGTTTCAAACTTGGGAAGAACCGAAGATGAGAGGACCAAGCAGCCACCTAACCTGAGGAGAGTGTCTGCTTCCAGGTTCTGAGGCAGAATCCCGCAGTGAGATTAAATCTTCCTGAAGCCACACTCTGAGGTCTTCTCTGTGACAGGAAACGGATGAATCCTTCTTTCTAGCTTCCAGCATTGCTGAAGGAACACCTGAACCAACACAGGTAAACATCAGGACTTCACCTTCTCCTGAACTTCTGTCAAAACCCAAGCAGCACATGAGCTTCAGTTTGTAGGAAAAGAGCTGAAAATCTGGTTCCAAATGTGTAAATAAGCATCAGGCCAGGGGACCAGTTTAACCCTTTAACACCAGAGATGTCGCCAGCGACATCAAAATAACAGATGTGACAGACTGTCACTCTTCAACCGCGAATCAACAGATTCTGGTGCACAGAAACGACGTCAAACTCTGCGTCAGAATCAGCTGACTTATGTCGATTTTGTAAATACTTCACTCCTGTTGTGTGTCAGCTCAGGGATGCCTTTTGCCACTTAAAAATCCACAGGAATTACGTTCATTGTGTAAAAACTTGAAGAGTTACCGTAGAATGCAAACACTGGAGCTAAAGGGTTAAGCTCTTTACTCTGGGCTTTTATTTTGAAGGCCTAGAAGAGTAAACATATGGGCTACTGTGGGTTGATCAATTGACTTTTTCTAGCTACCACCAACACAATGAACTATAATTTTGAATCACGTTTTTTGAAGTAATAAACTATAATGTTAGGAGACAAAAAGACTCAAGTCTTTGTTTCAGTTTGAATATGTGACTCTCTGTGTGTTCTGCTAAAGGCTCTACATGAACATCTCCCTTTGTTTCAGTCTAAAGCTACATTTTACGTTTAGGTGACCTCTTCCAATGAAAGCTCTACGTAAACGCTTGTGGACGCATTCACGTGTGGCTACGTTTCTATGACCGCTTTCTGGTGCCATGTACAAAACGCATGGCTACTGAATGCCTGTTGCCGGCTAAACCAGGTCAAACTTTGACCAGTCAGGGACTTGGATTCGGTAGAGACATGTGGATGGGACTGGACTGGGCCCAGAAGAGACGGCAGTACCGCTGGAAGGGGCTGTCATCCAGGCGCAGGACCTGGAGCAGGTGGTGAAACTCACCTATCTCAGAGCGTAGCTGGTTCATCGGGTGAACCAAGGCACGGCGACAGGCCTGATGACATCTGCGTTTGGTTTTCAATTAAAGACAAACCAAGACCACTCTCCTGACATTATGCTGATCTGTATCCGCCATTGCAGCGGTGCTAGCAATAAACCAGACCGTCTCCATTTTGTGCCCAAATCGTGAGATTCGCAGCGCTTCAGCATTTCACACCAACCCTCTTCCAAGTGTAGGTGATGGACATGCACTAGTGAGCAGCAGAAACAGAAGAAGAAAAGAAGAAGCCCCTCCCTGCTTGTCCAGTGTGAACGCCATGGACTAAAAACGCATTTGACGACGTTAGTGGTCATTTGTGAGTGTTCTGTCAGTACAGTGACTAAACAAATACGATTTGATGTACTAAAAATGATTTAATCCTTATGGTAAATTGGGATTTTTAAGTGTTAAAATCACCTTTCTGGGATGCCGTCTGCACTTCATCCTTGTTTGTAGACAGAAACAGCTGAACATTATTCTCCAGGAGAGAGTCAACAAAAGTTTCCTCACTGGCAAAACAAAACTTTCCAACTCCAAGACCTGAAGCAGAGGAATAAAGACTGAGGCAAACGTAGCAGCACAGAGGCAGGCGGAGGTAAGCGGCTGCACACCGTCACCTCAGATTACCATGATGCTTGGTGCTGCTGATGAGGAGAGAGCTGAGCTTCTGATGCTGGCTGTCCGTGGTGATTAGGAGGACGTCCAGGAGCAAAGATTCAGCTGGGTTTTTTTCCAGCAGACAATCATTCACTTTTTGAACTGCCTGAAGACAGCAAAAGAAAAAGGTGTCATTATTTCATGTACGGTAGATCTGTTTATCAGAGTGTGACTCTCCTGTTTCGGGATCCAAGATCAGCTCTAATTACCGTATTTTCACGACCATAAGGCACACTTAAAAGTTTTACATTTTCTCCAAATGTAGGGGGGGCGTATGAAGGCAAATATGTTCCAAAAAGGGACGCACTTGTAGGTTTGATGTGAGAACTTGTAAAACAAAATGTGAGAACTTACACAGCAAAAAAATCTGCATCTGAGTGTAAAAATCTTCTGCTGTAAAGTCTGTCAAACAAAGTCACAACTGACAAATTCCCATTTGTGTTCATTTAGCGTTACAACCTCCAATCTGTGGTCACAACTGCTCACATGTGCTTCTACAAATCTGCTGGGGCAAACCACAGGTGCGCCTCAACTGCGCTCGGACTTCTGACACATTCCTTGCAAGAAACTTGTGTCAAAACTGATCTGTGTCCGATAATGGAACGGGGGGGGGGGGGGGGTAGAGGAGGGGGGAGTCAACCAGAGTGCAGCACTAGAAGGACTTGGTAAAGTTAGAAAAGTCTTCACAGATTCTGACTTGCTGCTTCAATAACTTTTCTGATAAACGTTCAGATGTAACAGAGTATCTCAATCATTTTGTTTTTTGAACTACAAATGCATTTCTAAAGAAAAAGATTGTTTGTTTCCTGCATTTGAGTGGAGAAATGATCTCTTCAGAAAAGAATGCAGACGTGCAGCGTTCCAGGAAAATTATGTTTGTTGCAGCAGTGACCAACAGAGTCATGATGAGTCGCACAGAAACATTTAGTGACAATAGCATCACTGGCTCAGGCTGTTGAGCACCTTTACATAAATCACATGTATTAACATTTGAAAAACATATTAGAATAGATCAACTTGATTAATCCTCGTTATCAGGCAGGGTTAAGCCAGGTCTGACCTGCAGCAGCGAAAGCTGCGCTGAGTTTCCAGACTCCAGCATCATCATCCTCCAGTCCGGATTCAAAGAGAGCGCGGGAGGTCAACACAACCACCGCATCAGCAGCATCCTCCCCTGTCAGTCAGAGGACTCCACCATGGTCATGTCCCTCTGAGGACGCTGACCATAAAAACAATCATGGTGTCAGCGTGTGAGGAGTGAGGGGAGCCGAACCCTGCCCTTCATCTTTTCCGTAAAGCAGACTGCAGGTCCACTACTTACATGTTAAAGCTTCAGTTCACGAGACAGAGAGAGCAGGGTACACCAGAGCTAAATCATGTCTCACTGCTGTTTTGCTTGCAAGTTGGCGTCACTCAGTTGTGTGCTTTAAACGACGTCTCTTCTACTCGTTTCTACATCCGTGTTCAGACCACGGAGCACCATGTTGTTCCTTTTGTGTACAGAACGGAGTCTGATAGATTCAGGAAAAGCGGCAATAAATCCAACCAGTGCCTGAAAAAAACGCTTCACCTCACAGAATAGTTCCCTTGTTGTTTCCTGATCCCCGACACTTCTCCTCAGACCCAGCGACGTCACTTCCGTTCCTTGCGGCAGCTGCACGCGCACGCCCAGCGGCCCCGCCCACATCAGTGAGTGTTGTGTCAGGTAGAGGAACTCTCAGGAGTGGGTTCGCCGTCGGGTTAGATGGTAGAAACAGCCCCAGAGAGGTTCGGTTCGGGTGTAGAGAGGTTGGGTTCCGGCCTCAAACTACCACTCGGGTTTGAACCTCTGACAGCAGCAGAAGAAAAATTCCTTCCTCTGTAAGGTGAGAATGGTCTTCCTCTGCTGCATCGTTGGTGTTGTGTGTTTGGGTCCAGTCAGGAGTCTGTCTTCTTGAGTCCCTGAAGGAGCCACAGGTAGGAGGTTTTCGTTAGCGGCAACTGTGATTATTATATACTGTGTGCACGCGCACAATTAAAGTATTGAAGAGTAATCCACCTTTTGTTTCAACTCCTTTATTGTTACGTTGACGGTTTGTTTTAGCAACCACTCTGTGTAATTTGTAAGATACAGAACGAACTATTTACGAGACTTTAGTTCTTTGAAAGCTGAAAACTTTCAAACTTTCAGATGTTGACATTCAGTGATAACCACGGAGAACGATTTTATAATAGATCAGAAGATGACTGAGGACTATCAAACACAACATTGCTTATAAATTCATCCTCTCAAAGTTATTATGACAGGAAATCCAAACACTGAAAATTTCTCAAAACAGATGCAATTTTCACTCTAAGTCTAAAAGCAGACTTTTAAAATGTACTTGTTCCTTTATTCCTTTACTGGCCTTCCTCATGTGGTCTTTGTGAATTCAATTCACCACTCTCGTCGCTCTCACATTGAATGCTAATTGCAAAAGCAAATATAGAATCACAGAATTAACACATAAAATTCATAGGAGAATTCTAAAATGAACTAACTAAACAGACTAAACTAAGCTGGGCATCCCTGCCCTTAGACCCTCTTTGCCATAAGCGGGCCAATCCAATCCAATATTTACAAAGCATCCAAGTCTGTCAGGAAGGGCATCCAATGTAAGGTGTAGGCTGAAAGGAGGAGGCAAGGATGGCATCATGCAGAGGTATTCAGGAAGAAAATAAAAGTTTCGATGAGGCAGGATATGCAGCAGGTGATGAAGAAATGATGGAGATGTTTAGTGTTCAGGACAGATATGGCGTGGGACTTTGCTAAAAGACCAGAAATGAAAACGTGGACGGGGGGATGCAGCACACAGTGAAGCTGAACACAAAGGAGGAAGAGGTGAGAGATAAACGGAGATGTAAGGCAGGTTAGCTGGATCAGCAACAGAGATGGAAATAAGCAGACGGGTCTGCAAGTGTGATGGAAAGATGAAGGAGAACTTGAAGAGCTGATGAAGGTGAACGTGGTCAGAGAGCACAGAGTGAGGAAGAGGAGGATGCTGAGGCGAAGCAGCAAAGATCAGAAAGGATGAAGTGAAGAAGAGGATGACGAGTGGAGTGACAGTTGGTCCTGAAAACATACCTGTGGAGGTCTGGAAGAGGTTAGGGGAGATGAGATCTCACAGGACTGTTGAAAAAGATAAGGGAGAGGAGATGACAAAGAATGGAGAAGAAATGATTAGCTTTCATTTTTAGAAAGAAAGGAGACGTTCAGAGAAACTACAGAGGAATAAAACTGAATTAAGTTTATGAAAAAGTCAAGGAGGTTGAGGTTAGAGGTGAACATTTGTGAAGAGTTTGGTTTCATGCAGAGAACCACAGATGCTTTCTTTGCTTTGAGGATGTTTCTGGAGAAGATCAGAAGGAGCAGCATCGTGTCTTTGTAGATCCAGAGAAAGTCTATGACAGGATGATCCAGAGAGCAGGAGCTGTGGTTTGCAGTGACAGAGAAGAAGGTTGGAGTTGTTCAGGACATGGATGAGAGCTGGAAGACAGTAGAGAGATGTTCTGGGTTCTAAGTTTGACAGAGGAGTTGAAGGTGGAGGTGGGACTACACCAAGGATCAGCTTTTGGAGCCGAAATGAGGATCATCTTGGATGTTTTGGATAAATGTGAAACAGATGGAGATGGTTTGGGCACATTGAGAGTGACGAGGATGGTAAAAGGATGCTGAGCTGCAGGAAAGATGACTAGAGGAAGATCATAGAGGAGGATCATGGATGTAGAACAGAGGACATGAGGGTGGTTGGAATGAAGGAGGAGGATGTAGAGGAGAGGATGGAAGCAGATTTTCTTTGGCGTTCGCTAAAGTGAGTAGAAGCTAAAGTTTTAAAACTTCCATTTTCATGTAGGACCTATTCAAACAAATTCTGTATTGGATCAATAAATTGTTTCCATCAGTAGTTCACTTTTGAACTTTTCTGCATTGCATATCTGCTTGAAATGTTGAATTACGTAGATCTGATTTATTTCAAAGAAAGCCTGTAAAGTTTGACAGAGTCTCTTTTTTTCAAATGCTGGGTAAGAAGCATCAATATTTCTTTTGTGTTTGTCTGAGAGGAAAATATAAGTTGAGTTAGACCCTTGTTCAACCAAAGGTGTGATACCTGACAAATGTAGACCAACATCCAGAAAATAGATATACTTTTATATTGTTGGAAGTCTATTGACTTTGTCTGATATAGTTTTGTAACACTGCAATGTGGTTTCTTTTTGTTTGGGTTCAGATAAAAATTACAATCACAATCTGTCTGTCCTTTTTTTAAATATATTCATTTTCTTCCGTTTGTCCCTTTCGGGGTCACGGGGCTGCTGGAGCCTATCCCGGCCACTTATGGGCGGGAAGGCAGGTAACACCCTGGACAGGTCGCCAGTCTGTCGAAGGGTCTCACGTATCACACACCCATACACACTCACATTCACACCTATAGACAATTTGAGTGACCAATTAACTCCATGACGGAAGAAGCCGGAGTCCCCCGGAGAGAACTCCACGCATGCACGGGAGGAACATGCAAACTCCACACAGAAAGGTCCCCACTGATGTTTCCTGTTCAGGTCCCCAGCCGACTCTCCTGAAACCAGGGGCGTTCTTGCTGTGAGGCAAGAGCGCCAACCACTGCGCCACCGTCTGTCTGTCCTAATCTACTAAAAAGGTTTTTGTTTTTCTTCAAACATACAACAGTATGATTATGTCCACATCTCCAATACCATACCTTCAACTCCTCGGTCACACACCGTTTAAGTCACAGACTGTCCCATTTCTCACCCGATTGCTTCACGCTTGCTGAAACTTTTCTTTATGTGGAGAGAACGCGAAGGAACCCAGCTTTTATTTCAAAGCTTTCCTCTTCAAAGTAGTATGAACAATCAAAACCTTCATGTATGTTTCTGTTCAGGAAAAATAAACTGCATCCACTGCTGGCTGGTTAAAATATCATTTGAGAGCTGTACTGGGATCAAAGGATTGGTATACATTCAAGCAGCTGCTGGTTATTCTTTCTAAGCAGCAGAAAACATCTCCACATGTGACAACTGAAAAACGAACTCGTTTTTTCTCTACAGCCTCCATACTGTTAAAGATTTCCATAAATCGTGAATTTGGAATGCCCTCTAGGCAAACATGGCTTTTTACTGGAGGTTGAAGGGGAGAACAGGCCTCCATCTGGTGGTAATATATTGCCTTAGTGAGATAATAGTTTAGCTTGAAGGTTGTGGTATAGAGCTTTAGTAACAGAGTATCTTCTGATGAAAAACTGAAGAGAACAGAAGGAGGTGGAATCATAACAGCAGACTAATCTGACCAGTTCAGGAGGCACTAAAGTGTGTTTGAACCCTTGTTAAACCCCACTCTTACACCAATGTGTTATCCGTCTCATGACAAAGGTGGACAGGATTTCATGTCTGCCATGGACATCAGTCAAAATCAAAAATCGTTGAAAAAAAGCCTTCAGCGTGCCGTCTTGTGGGTTCCAAATGACCCCACTCCCCACTTTGACATGCCTTGGATAGGACTATTAATGAACTGGTTTTCTGTCTTCCTGCTTTGCACCTCTTTGGACATTGGATTTGTTCAAACATGTTCGACCTGTTTCTATGCAGTTGACCTGTTAAACAGCCTATCCCTGCTAAAGACTACCACACCTCATTTCTCTGCAGTGTAAGGAATCTTCCACTTGCATGGGAGACAGCAGAGAAGCCAGAGGGTTGAACTACAGTGAGATAACTATCAAACCTGCTTTTTATTATTATTATTATTATGCATTGCAAATATGTAGAGCCCATGAGATCTCCATCACTGAATACGTTGGAGGCAGTCATCTAAAATGAAAGGGATCCCTCCTTCCAATTGGTCAACAATGTCAACGGGTCCATCTGATTGGTCAAATGCTTAAATAGATTTATTGGATTCATGAAATTCTTCAAGCTTCCATAAGATTCTTTTGGCACATTTAAGGTAACCATTTTTCTCAATTTTCACCGTCTTTTGCGAAATATACATCTTACACAGCTTGATATCGTGACAACGATAAATTTACGATTTATTGTACAGGCCTAAACATTATTATTGTTACTTATCATAAATACAACACATATTTTACTTGTACATATAGTTCATGACACAAATGATTCCATTAAATGTTATGATTATTAAACAGGATTTGGCTTAATTGCTTGAAAGGGACTGAAAAAACACATTTATAATCCCACAACTATTTATTTACATATTTATCATAGTCTATTTAAAGCTAATTTTACTTTACCATTCATCGGGTAACAAAGATGAAGTGCTTATTGATTATCATCAGAATATATCTTTAAATTATTCTAGAAACTCTTTTTTTTTTTTTTTTTTTTTTTTTTATTGCACATGGCACACATTAACATTCAGATGGACCTGGCCGACAGGTCTCAAGTCTCGCTCTGCCATTTACTCGATGGAGAGGATTTTCAAGTCCTCATTGTTGTCTAGGCGCCCTCTTTCTTAAGGAGGCAGAAGCCTCCATATGTCTGGATGAGCCTGCTGCTGTGTAGTTTGGCTCAGGTATTGTTAAACAGTATTATTAAACAGCTTCTCTGCTCACATTCAGGTTTCTTTCTTTTTCACATCCATCTTTTTTCTTATGTTAAAGGGTGGAGATGAAAGACTGCTCTGAGCATTTTAAAAGTTCAATTCAAATATGTCCTCAAACAGAATGACGTATAAAGTAAACTTCCCCTCATTTATGGCACTGAGGCCTCTTGCCTTTGCCCTGTAATCTCTTTATCTCATGTTTTAAACACAGAAAACATTTTATCAGGTACAGCTAAAGAAGCTGTGACGAGAGAGAAAAGTTCACTTGTTTTTATTATTTAAAAGCTAAAAATAAAGCTTTTTAAAAGTTTTGATGATGATGATGGTCTACAGGGGCAGTCAAATTAGAATGTAAAGTAGCATCTAAGAAAAACAAGGTATCTACTGTACATGAAACAGCTCGGTTGGCACAGCAAGAAGGGCCCTGGTTTGTGTCCCAGCTGGGGGACCTGAAACAGAACACCAATGGGGGACCTTTCTGCCTCGAGGGGCTCCAGCAGACCCGTGATCCCAAGAGGGACAAATCAGGTTTATAAGATGAATGAATGAATGGCCTATAGGTCTTAAAACTAAATCCATGGTGTCTGAGAAAAGTAAACTATCATGTCAGACCAATGCGAAAAGGATGTTTTCATCACAAATGTCTGAAGACCATGTTCATTCTCATGCTCACCAACTGTGTTGGTGCTAGTTTGCATGCATTATTGCTTCAATGCTCTGTGGCATGGTGGGCCATCAGTCTGTGGCACTGTGCAGCTGTATGGCTTCACACTTTTTAAATAACTGTTTTCAGTTCGTCTGGGTTATTGGACATTTTGTCTCTCCTCTTCCTCAGGAACCACCATTTTATTCCTTTCGCAGTGTGAGCAGGTCTTGCTGGAAAATATATCAGCTGGTCAGCAGAGGGCAGCACAAAGTGCTTTAGATGTCCAAGTGAAACTGCATTGCCTGTATAGATTACAATATTTATTTCCTTCTGGCATTCACCTGCAGCTTCATCAGTCCCTCCCCAAAACCCCACTGGTTACGGCCCTCAATTCTTTTTACTTATTTAGACATTTTCATTCAGAAATGGGAGGATATAGCCTCTTGAGATGAAACATCTAGTTTTCTGCTGGTTCTTCTACTACATGAACAAATTCAGACTAGTACAGCTTGAGCAAAAATCTAAAGAACTAATGTGACAAAAACAGATCACACACACATTCATGCACAAATATAATATCTCACATCAAACTCGTCCTTCATAACAGTTTCTAAGAAAAGCTTACAAAGCAAAATATAGTGGCTTCCATTTTATGAATGGGACACAAACACAAAAATAGCACACCTTAAACTTATGTCAATATAGAACAAGAAAACTAAAAACAGTGGCACGTGTGCTCAAGATGGGACCAAAGAGACCAAAGGAGATTTTCGAAAACTGATGGATTTTATGAACATATCGATTGAGGAAGGTTGTTTCAATCATTTGATGCCTTAAAAGAAAATAAATGTTTGCCAATTCTTGGCACAGAAAAAAACCTGATTAATGTGGCAAAGGTTATGTTATAAAGAATAAGGTACCAAATACTGTTTTAAATAAGGAGCAATTTAAAAATAAACTTAAACCAGTGAAATTGCCATCTGCTTAATGGTGATAGCCAACCCAAACTATTAAATAATGTGCAATGAGGAGTCAAGTAAGGACAACGAAGAATAAAACGGCAATGACTGTTATAAATGTTATCTAATGTAAATGATGTTTAGAGGTCTGACCTTTATTTGTGATTACTACAAATGGAAGCTGTCTTTGACGTCAGTGTGATTCTGTGGTTTGGTCTTTTTTGAGAGGGACCTGGCTGCAAACAAGATGGCGGCTGGTGTTATCAGCCAGAAGCAGAATTAAAAAAATTTACGCTAACCCAACACAAAAGTGTTCAGAACTTTAGAGAAAGCCTTTATTAAAGCTTAAAAGAAAAAACGGTCCTTAGTTAGAAAAATAATTTCAAGGTATATGGGGACTTCCTGTGTGGTTCTGAACGTTGACGTCTGCAGTCAGGTCTTGCTGGCTTTTTCTGGATCAGACAGTTTAAGGGTATGGCCATATAAGAACTGGACTCACTGACCCCTCCTCCCTGGCATTGCAAACGGGAAGTACCATAGACTTCTATAGAGAAATGAACAGCCGTTACTCAGTCATTCTATTGGTCGAAGAACAATTCTTCTCTTAAACCTTTTTAACATGTTTTTGATAATCCTACTTTTTCTGTGATATTTTTTCTTCAGGTTCCTCAAAACATGTTGTGGTCTCTTGTCCAACATTCAAAATGTTTGGCAACAAGTTCAATTCCTCTGATTGGCAAAGTGGTTGCTACAGAATTCGTTGACCTTCGACCAATCACTGCTTACTGAGGTCGTCTGGCTCACTGATGACGGCGTCTGTATCGCAATAAATGTCGACTGAATTGACTTCATTTTGTTGGAACTTGAAGTAAACATGTGTCTATGGATTACATAACACTCACTTATTTAGTCCAGTTCTCACATACAGTCAATGGTTTTGACTTTTATATGCTTTTAGTTGAAAACGCCAGACTTACTTCAGAACTAAAGATAATGTAAAAGAACGATGGGAGTGTATTATTTTAATAATTTATTAATAATTATTTATTTGATACTTCTAAAGACCTGCCATCACTGCTTTCAGGTAAAGACTCTTCTCCGCCCACCATGCGAAAGCGCCTGACAAAATCCGCCTGTGCCAGAGGCGGATGACTCCTGGATGTGCAGATCTGACCTGCAATTCTGATGGAGAGCAGTGAAGATCTTGTGGTCCTGAAACCTCAGACATATCCTTTGGTGAGCCAAAGATGAAGCAGAGGGCGCAGCAGCAAGCAGAGATCCAGTGCAGAACGCCACTCTTCATGCTCCAAAAGGCTGTATTGACTGTACTTTCTCTTTCTCTCAGGCTAGTCGAGGATCGTCTTCAGCCTCTCTTCAAGATGATTCGAAGACAGATTTAAATGAGATCAAAGGACACCTTGAAATCGCTTTGTTAGAGAAACACTTTACGCAGCTTAAAAATTGTTGTTTGGAAAGCTAAGCAGAAAATATTGATTGAAATTAACTGAATGATTTCACTTAATCATGATATCCATCAGAGTGACTCCTTTCAATGCCACCAATTTCTTTTTGCCCAGTTTCCAATCTACATCCCGTTTAAAATTGATTGTGTCCAGAAATCTAAACTCTGTCACTAATGCTGGCAAAACAATAGGATTAATTTTTTTAGAATTAGTAGCCTCAGACTTTGCCATAGCTTCACCCAGATCATTGTTCATTCAATGGTCTGCATCACTACAGATTTGATTCTTGGTTCTGGACATGGAAGGACAAATCCACAAATCCTTCAAAGATCTGATTCTACGGAGCCTGTCCTGACATGGAAAAAATAAGATATATCTCGCTCCCACAAATTAATAAAGTTGTGCAAACGAAATAGTATCTTGTTCCCACAAAAAAATGTTCATTTCCCACGAATTAATTTGACCTTGTTAACTAAATAATTATTTACGCTATGGGTAATTCATAAACATGGATTGTTAGCTCGCCTACCGACTTAGCTCTAGCTTCATAAACATGATTTGAGCAATATTTGGATTTACAGCAGATACCCATACATTTTTCTTTGAAATTAGGGAATTATCATATTAGACAGACACGAGGATGTTTAGATCAGATTTATTTATTTTAAAAAGCTCAACAAAAGCATCATACTTGTTAGCAGTCGCTTTGCATTTGAAGGCTAGTAGGCTAAAAGCTATGTAGCCTATCATATGTCCTATTGTCTTTGAGAGCATCACAGTTACAGGGCCACAGTGATTGGTCGAGATGCACAGGATATGTGTGATGCATGATGATACGAGTATAGTTTGATGTTAATAATAGACAATAATAGATCTATCACGGTTTTGCTTTTTCCCCTCTTGACTCCAATGTGGGTCAGCAGAGATCGAACTAGCGGCAGAAAGCGTACCGGGATGTGAATTAACCCAGAAATGAAAACGTGAATGATTACCGATGCTTTTTGTGCTTTTTAAAATAAATAAATTTGATGTCTAAACATCATCCGTGTCTTCCACTCAATGCAATGAGACACACACAGACAGAAATGTGAAGGTATCTGCCGTAAATCCAAATATTGCTCACATGTGTTTATGAATGCCATGACGTGAATAACAGGTTAATCATAGGCTAGTTAGCATGTAGCCTACTAGTCTCTTCGGATGTAAAGCTACTGTCAACGAGTATGTTAATAAAGACAAGTCCTGAATATTATTACTCCTATTCAACCCAACCACAATATCTCATGGAGTAGCCCGAATGCCGGCATGACAAGCTAAAGAGCTCTGTGGCGGAGCTAGGAGCTATGTTCAGGGAATCGCTGCGGTGTGGCGAAGCACAAAGCTTGGGAATCCTAAATCGTATGATATTCACAGTGTCAGGAATTGGTGGTGGAGGACCCAAAATGCAGGAGATCAGGATTGGTGACAAAAAATAAAATATTTAATTACCAAACTGAAACATGACAAAACTATGAGGAGAACAAAACTGTGACACAACAGAGCAGATGACCTGACAAGGATGAACAGAAACTAAGACACTTAAATAGGCTGAGGGCAATTAACGGAACCAAAGACAGCTGTGATCATGAACCTGGTAAGTGGCACTGACAAAAAGAAACTAAAACATGGATTCAAATGAAACACACTATCCCAATACTAGAGACAGATGCATACCATTATGTTGTTGTAGCAGGATCAGGAGCATATCCTGCAGGTTTGAATGACTTTTGACGAGAATAATTATTTTGTTCGCACGAATTAACAATTTTGAGGGAACTAAGTGGTATTTCGTGGGAATGAAATATTAATTTGTTGTTAATTTGTGCAACTAGATATTTTATTTTTTCCATGTCAGACACGGGTTCGTAGGATTCCACTGCTTTCAAAATAAACATAGTTGGGAATAGAGTTTAAACCGATAACCGGCATTGCCTTAGTCCAGTGTTTTCAACATTTTTTGAGCCACGGCACACTTTAACCTTGACAAAAATCTAGCCGCACACCAGCATCCAAAAAAAAAAAGCGATAGCTCATAGTCTGATTGATCTACAGCCCTTCGCAACTTCACATGCTTTTGTGATAATTGTGGCAGAAAAATGAAAGTTGCAGCTGTTTTTTCTAAAAGTTGTAATAATAATAAAAGTTAGGTTAAAAGATTTAAAATTGTTGTGGTTTCAAGACGTTTAACAAGGATGACTCATTGTGCGCAGACGCTGTGACTTTAACCCAATGCATCATAGGAGATGTAGTGCTAACAGCCACCGAACGCAGACAAACTGGTATCTTGAGCTTCATTGTTTTGTTCACTTGTTCCACGGTCTGACACCGGATTCTGTGGAAAGCTACACCGCTGAAGACGAGCTTTAGCTGGTACTTTTGTTGGAACTGAGAGACTTTATGAGCTAAATCGGAACAAGGAAGTGAAGACTTTAACCACTTCTGATTGGTCAGACCGATGACATGTGATTGCTTCCAAGAATGATTGTGAGACAGTTAAAGGGCGGACTTTTTCCTGCACAAAGCTGTAGCTGCAAAGATCGCAAGCACGCCATTCTATCAAAATGTCTTAATAGAATCAAATAAACACAAAGAAAAAGGATTTTATGATCTTTCATATTCCTAACTACTCAGTGTTTTATCACGACCTGTTTGGATGAACACAGAGCTGATATCCTGGAGCTGGAAAATGTTTTTAGATCAGTTATTGAGGGCAATTTCACACGGCACACCTGACCATCTCCCGAGGCACACCAGTGTGGCACACTGGTTGAAAAACACTGCCTCAGTCACATGTACGGCGGTGATCCATTTGGATGCTGCAGTTCTTTTGGTTGTCTGGGCCCGTGAAGGGTTGTAGACAGGCCTGGTCGTATCTTAAGAGGAGTACTGGTGTGTCTTGCAGTTCCCTTGAGGCTCATGCAGCTACTTTATGGGAGATCATGAAAATGGAACGTACCATTATTGTTGTAAGCGCATCATAGAGTATTTTAGCGATACGTTAGACGCACTTACGACGTACAGGTGATGCTGTTGGTGGCCTTTATAAATTGGAAGTGCGCGCAGTGGTTCCTTACTGACCGCAAATGTTACATGTACGTGATACGCAAGTCTCTGCAGGATGTCCTTATGAGCTTCACTATGATTTTCTAATTTCTAACAGTCAGGTTGCACACAAGTAGCATGCTCTGTTCACCTAAATCACACTAACAGGCTCCCTGGACTGTGAGCTGGGTTCAGGGGGGTTGAAAAGCTGAAAAATGAGTTTCATGTGCCTACATCTCCCATGCATCAATCTTACTTATCCTTACGTGTTAAAGTGTTTGTTACACCTGTCACCTGGAGCATGCCCAGAGAAAATGTGCTGTGAATATTTTCCTCTTACGGGCTCACCGTATGGTCAACAATCTTAAAATTTTGTGCGGACCCGTACAGGTTTGCCCATTTTTCATCTACAGCCAGCCAGTATCCACCTGAAAGGGCAGCAGAGACTAAGGCATAACAGTACTTCTACTTTGTTCCCTGCTCTGTTTTTAGAAGAGGAGCTGAGGAAGCTAAAGGAAGAATGTAATGAAGATGCACTGAGGCAGGAGTTGGGGAGAAGAGCAAGTAGCCGGCGATGGAGCTGGAGCAGAAGACCACGGAAGCTCTGAACTCCAGGTGAAGTGATAAAAGCAAATGGAAAAACCTGAACCTGTGGGGGAGCAAGTGAAGCATCAACCTTCACTGCTGTTATTCCCATATTTCTGTCTGAGCACAGAGAGGAGTGTTCTCCTTCTCGGTCACCTAAAGCCCCCTCTGGTCCTCCATATGAAAACTGCAGTTCAGGTGGGATTCACCATCTTATTTAATCTGTTTGACCTCAAAAGGAAAAGTTCTGAAAGTTCTCTACTTCCCCACTCCAACGCTTCTGCCCCACAGATACAGATAGTAAACCTGTCAAATCCAAAGATCCTGAAATTCCTCCATGATCGCTTTTGGCATCACCATTGAGGACTTTCGCATTCAGCCGGAAGAGACAACAGTGGAAATGGTGAGCCACTGGAGCGCTGGTGGAGGTACGGTGGAGCAAAGAAAGCCTCTGTAGAAGCAAGGCATGATCACAAACATGAATACTTTTATACTGCTTAAATTAAAATTATTTTGATTAAACATATAATCAGGTGCACTACAACAGGATCATTCTATAAAAAGGAAGAAAAACTTTCCTTGGTAGACAACCCAAAGTCATTGTTGTCCTTGAAAACAATGGACAGCTTTACTTCCTGTTTACCAAAATGTATGTATACGTGAGATAAATGTGTGTTTCGGAGGGACACTCTAAAGTATTATACTAAGCAGAAATGTGGATGCTACAATCTGATCAGAAACTTAAAACCTGAGTAGCACCTTTAGCATTCAAAGCTAAAAGTGTGTGAATCAGATTCACACATAATGTTACACAACTTTATTTCATTACAGATTACGAACATGCTTTATAGAAATAATTCCCTACATTAGTATATGACTGTGTGAGTATGGTAATGCACTCTTTATTTTTTTACTTTTAATTTTCTTTAAGGAAAACCTAAGAAAAAATGTTCAAAAATGGAAATATACAGTAAAGGACTTTACATCCAGGAAAGGAGGAGATTAGGAGTAGCCTAATATTCATATTGATAATATAATTTATAACTTGAAAAGAAGATATGCTACACCAGCCTCATACTAGACCAACCTTATGCTACACCAGCCTCATACTAGACCTCATGCTATTCTAGTGTCTTTCTACATCAGCTTCATGCTACATTCAATATTCGCTATTGTGATATCACATATAGGGTACGGCGGTTGAAATACAGAGGTGAGACGCAGATGTTGTTCTCATTGTATGACAGTTGGAAAGAAAGAAAGCAATAAATACCAATCAATTAGGAATAAAATAGCAAAATAATAGAGACCAGCTTTCACTGCTACATCAGCCTTTTGGTGTTGTCCTTAAATGCTCTCAGATCTCCACATCTAATAACAGAAGCTACATTAAAGATGAAGGAGGGAAAGTATAACAGCTTCATCAATACTCATAGCTCAATAATTAACACTAATACTCAATTGATCTTTCTCGTTCCGGGTTATACAGCAGGACGCTATATGCGCTCTTCTGCGATTGGGTAACTATCTTCAAATTACTTAAAAGTTGATTTTTCTCCAAAAAGAGAGCTGACCATGCCCCGGCTGAAAGTTTCCAGGAATATGAAGATTCCCAAAAGTCTCTCTTGACATTATTCAAGAAACGCTTGAAAAGTTTATGGATCAAGCATCGCTAAGCTAATGCCACTTGGGAGATGATGGAAGAGTTCCGGCGATTTCGGTCAAACGAGCAGGGAGAAAACCAGGTCGAAGTTTCTGGAGAAAGACTGGACGATGTGGAACAAGGCAAGGATGAATAATGTCATTCTCACTGAGTACCAATCGCTTCCTCGAAATAAGCTGAATACAGCTGGAGCTACGCCAGCACGTTAGCGCTTAGCGTATCTAGCAGCGCTAATACGGAGATCGATGCAGCATCGCTAGAACAGCAATACATTCATTTCTCACATCTAAAGGGATTTCCCCACCTCAATAACATCGAGACTCCGCCACCTGCCTCAGGAGAAAGGAGACGATAAACCAGCGATTCTCATCAGGTTTGTGAATCACAACACAAGCTAGCTTCTTGACATTCAATTGAAAATCTCAGAGGATCTGCTGTTTATCTGAACGGCTCATCTGACCAGAAGGAATGCTGAAATTCAAAAACATGCACGTGGCTTCAGGAAGCGTAAGCAGATTGAGAACACTTAAGCAAAGGCTGCAGGATTTACGCCAAAACCACTGGTCCAGAGGACCGGCCAAGGTTCTGGTCGAACACCATGAAGGACTTTGAGAAGTGTTGATTACGGTTGTCTGAAACAACAGGGAGTAATAAACCAAAGAGCCAAATAATTTCAAGAAATATGACACCAGGAATCATCACTTTCTCCACTGTCTGACGTCACCTGAATAACAGCAGAGTTCTGACCTGCAGACAACTTGACCTCCACTTTCACCGCAGCTGATATCAGCTGAAGAAGGACATGGACCTGAATCTAATGTCTGCAGACATAAAATCAAAGAGAACTGTAAACTGTTTAAACCCAGAAGATCAGCTGTTATCAGTGAAAGAATAGAAACACAACCTTGGACAATTCACAGTTTATGACCCTTTATTTTTCCCAACAGCATTACTTTATTATAAAAAAATAAATAAATAAAAATATATATATATATATATATATATATATATATATATATAAAAAGAGTAAAACAAATGATTAATCACTTATTGAAAATTGTTAAATTGATTGACTTTTGATGATATTACTTCACTAGCTCCAAAAATTGATAAATGATTCAAAAATCTTTCCTTATGTAGCATAACTTTGCACATGTTTTTAACTTTTGATACTTGATGAAATTTTGCTATGAAAATTCCTGAAACAGTGTTGTGTCTAATGTTTACTGGTATAGTATTATGTTTAAAGTTATGAATGACTTTTAAAAGTAACATAATTTGCATATATTTCAGATGCTGCATTTGCCATGTTGATTTCTAAAATAGTTATTTTTGACGTAGTACTTAAGTAATTCATCTTTGGCATGTGCCTTATTGATACCTTATGATTCTTAATTCTGTCTGATAAAACCTAGGAACCGATATTGATAACCACGACAAAAATGGTTATAGTATAACGGGTGATTATGTCATTCTTCCAATCCCTTTCAAGCAATATTTATTAATTATGTCTAATTATCCTAAGTTTTATTAGTTACTGTATGAATGTATAACTGATGATTATATTGCTTTTGTGTATAACTTCTATTTGATTGCTTGAAATAAACCATTTCAAATCAAATCAAATACCCAATACTCATTACCCAAAACTCACCCATAACTAGCCAGAACCAGTTAAAAATGGTGACATAATAAAATTGAGAATAACATGGGCTGCACGGTGGCGCAGGTTACATGGCTCACAGCAAGAAGGCCCCTGGTTCATGTCCCGGCTGGGTGACCTGAACCAGAACACCAATGGGGACCTTTCTGTGTGTAGTTTGCATGTTCTCCTCGTGTATGCGTGGGTTTCTCCTCCCACCGTCCAAAAACATGCTTCATAGGTCAATTGCTAAATCTAAATTGTCCATAGGTGTGAGTGTGATTGTGGCCATGCGACAGACTGGCAAACTCTCCGTCCCCTGCCTTAGCCCAAATTCACGATTTCTGGAAATCTTTAACAGTATGGAGGCTGTAGAGAAAAACAGGTTCGTTTTTCAGTTGTCACATGTGAGATGTTTTCTTGCTGCTGTAGGTTAATAAACTTTGCAGCTGCTTGAATGTATACCAATACTTTGATCCCAGTACAGCTCTCAAATGATATTTTAACCAGCCAGCAGTGGATGCAGTTTATTTTTCCTGAACAGAAACATACATGAAGGTTTTGATTGTTCGTACTACTTTGAAGAGGAAAGCTTTGGGGGTAAAATAAAGCTGGGTTTCCTTTAACATTCTCTCCACATAAAGAAAAGTTACAGCAAGTAAGCAATCAGGTGAGAAATGGGACAGTCTGTAACAAACAGTGTGTGACCGAGGTTAGAGGTATGGTTTTGGAGATGTGGACATAATCATACTATTGTATGTTTGAAGAAAAACAAAAACCTTTTTAGTAGATTAGGACGGACAGACAAAGGGTGCACGGTGTCGCAGTGGTTAGCGCTCTTGCCCCACAGTAAGAAGGCCCAGCTGCTGAACCAGAACATCAATGGGGGACCTTTCTGTGTGGGGTTTGCATGTTCTCCCCGTGTATGCGTGGGTTTTCTCTCCCACCATCCAAAAAAAACATGCTCATTGGTCAATTGGTCTCTAAATTGTCCTTATGTGTGAATGTGAGTGTGCATGGGTGTGTGATTGTGGCCCTGCGGCCGAGACAGGCTCTGGCAGCCCCTTGACCCCGAAAGGGATAAAACGGCAGAATATGAATGAATGAATGAGGCAACTATATTATAAATATATACAATATATATATATATATATATATATATATATATATATATATATATATATATAAATATATATATATATATTACAATACATTATACATGTCTGTCAAATTTGTATTCATGTGAAATGAGTCACTGTAAGTAAGAAAATATTAGGGATTCTAAAAGTCTGGTGCTTTTTCTTCTGCCACTTTAGATTGATGCATCAGCAATTATAGTCCACGATCCAGCCTTCACCTTGCAAACTCTTTCAAAAAAAGACTATCATGTCCTGTCGGCACCATTAACAAAAAACACAACAAACATTCAATCAAAAATAATATTTCTTATTTTACCAGAAGATGGCAGCAGCATCAGCCACAAACAGAAGCCTGTTCCACTGAAAATGGCCTGTGTGCAACAATGCCGTGAACGTGGTTAGCAGAGCCAAATTTGAATGTTTCCACATATTTGACAGACATCAAGCTCAGAATCAAAAAGTTTAAAAGCAGGAAAATTCAATGCAACATCATCCCTTGTACGACAAATCGCCACAGCACTTCTTTTTTTTACTGAAATTTTATGAGATAATTTAAAACCAAATCAGAACAGACATTTAACAGTTGTTGGTAACTGAGCTGCTGGGGGTAAAAACTACGAAATCATCTGCATACATCTGATGATTTACCCTAAAACCACCAACCATGCAGCCAGTATTACAGGCATTCAGATCCTTCAACAGGTCATCTATGTACAAGTTAAAAAGAAGTGGGGGTGAATACCTCCCCCATTGGTCATACCAAACGGGGAAGAGACACCTGATCCCCACCTAACTCTACTTTTCTGATGGGCATACCAGAAGGCTAGTAATCTTATAATATACCATGGTACACCCTAATTTTCTTTTTCATAAAAAGTTTGGTGTTATTTACCCCGTCGAATGTGTCAATAAAACACAAACAGTACAGACCAAAAGTTTGGACACACTTTCTCATTCAAAGAGTTTTCTTTATTTTCATGACAGTGAAGATTGTAGATTCACCCTGAAGGCAGCACTTCAAACTGTGAATTAACACATGTGGAATTATATACATAACAAAAAAGTGCGGAAACAGCTGGAAATACTCGTATGTCATGTTGTAAGTTCTTCATTACTGCTTTGTACACTCTTGGCATTAACTTAGAAATACTTTTAGATCTTTAAATGACCTTCAATAATTTTAATTTGTTATTTCACTGTCACTTGCTTTGAATTTGAAACTAATCTCTGAAGGCAACAGTTTTGCATTGTTCTTGCTTCAACTGTAAAGGCTATGCTTTGGCTTAAAATAAACTTCTGGTGTCTGATTTGCAGATTGACTGAAAACATGAGACGGCTATGAGTATTCATTAAGCATTTCATTTGGAATACATTATACGTGGAGGGGGTTTACATCACTGAGCAGAGGCCAGTCTGAGTGTAGCTTCCTTTCAAATATTATTACTGAGTAGAACTAAAATAAGTCATCCAAATTATTATTTGAGTAAAACAGCACCTAATGGCAAAACTACTGAGGTGCTGAGTATTTTCTAAACTCTATGGGGTCAAGGAAGCCAGAAATGCAATTATTGTTTACTTTTTTTATTTTCAGTTATTAAAATAAAAATCAGCATAGTTTGAACAAAAAGTACTGTTTTCCTCTGTCCAGCTTATTTAATACCAATAAGATGGGTATCAAATGAATAGCTTGTCACCCGCCCAGCGTATTTCCTGTCACAAATAAGATTTTTTTTTAAACAACAGTTTTCATCTGCGCCTGATTCACAACAATTTGAGTAAAGAAATACTCAGAAATGTAGTTTTAAGCTGAATTTTTCTTCATATATGTCCTTCATCCTCAGAAATTTTTTTTTTTTTTTGTTTTTTTTTTTTTTTTATTAACTTGTCCTGTCCAACAGCTGGGCAGACAGATGAGAGCTGAGGGCCTCTTGTGTTGGACATATTTTACTTTAACAAGAGGGGTTGAGCATCTTCAGACAAACCAAAGGTATGTCTGAATAAACCCCTTTTGTAATTGAGGCCAAACTTTATTAATTTCAAACATGTTTGAAGATCTTTGGTGTTGGACCGGACGGAAAAGGAAAGAGGGGAAGAAGAGAGAGGGACGATAGAGAGATGGGGGAAGGAGGGTGATAGTAGGAGGGGAAGGGGATAAGACCATGAAGCAGCAAGCAAATAACAAGTTTATTGGTTGTTAATCACCATGGTAAGGCTCAAATGCACAAAAAGGGCGAGTCGTCCACACACACACCCAAGTGTCAAACACACCTGCTAGCTGCAAAAATGTCCATCTGTCGACATGTACACAAAACAGATAGTGCTCACACGCATACTTATGCCTTAAAACCAACTAGTGTGAAACATTTCAGTCATTCAGTCACGCAAACCGCCAGTGAAAAGGTGAGCCAACACCCGTGCTCAGGTGGAGTGTCGCGTTCTTCTAAATGGACAGAATGTGTAAAGAAGGAGGGAGAGCGCCAGCCATCCCCACCTCAAGACTCCCACCGCAGCAGCAGCGCAGCCGATCCCCAACGCCACACGGAACCGGCAGGGAACAATCGCCGGGCGACCAAGCCCACACCCAGGCCAGGGCCAGCAGGACCGCCGCAAGGCCCCCCAGAGCCAGAGAGCAGGGAGGCACGGAGGGAAAGAGAGGGCCGCCCCAGCCCAACCAGGAGAACAGCCCCCGCCGCGCCGGGAGAACTCCAACGCAGGGGCCCCACCGGGAAGTACGCCCACAGCCCCAGACGAAAGCACCCCACCACCACCCAGGAGTTCTGGGTATCCCCGCTCCCACCCCAGGTACGAGCCAGGACCCCCATAAGGGAGACCATCGCACTCCAGGCAGCCATCCGCCCGCCCACGGTTGGTCCAGGAGGAGCAAGGCATACTCGCCGCCTCGCCAGGAGTGGGGAACCCCAAAGAGGCTCACAAGGGGGTGTTGTAACATGGCCCACCAGGCTCGCCACAGTTGGAAATTTGGCGGGCCCAGCCAGGAGCAAGGACCAGAACCCACCCCCCAGGACACCAACACCCCCGGCCCAGATGTAATGTGAACCCCCCCACCGCGCGGAGAGAGCACCGCCGGGCCCAGGAAGCCGGCACCCCGGGGACACGGCCGCCGCAAGTAACTGCACTTCACCAGTGAAGAGGTGGGACAGATGGTCCTAGGTCCCACCTTCCTTGCAAAATGTGTGTGCGCAGTATGTGTGTTTAAGAGGGTGTGTGTGCATGTGTGTGTGTTTATGTTGGGATGTTATATTGAGGGGGAGGTGTGTATCAAGGGGGTGCAGTTAAAATTACGGAAGAAGTACCAAGGACATCTCCTGATTACCACAGTGATGTCCCCTCACCCTCCCCACCAAGGGGCCTCAATGTCTACAAAGTGTTAAATTGGCGTGGTAGGGTGCTAGGAGGACATCTGCTGCTTGCTGGCAGTGATGTCTCAAGCACCCCCTACCAAGGGCCCTACATGTCTACAAGGTGCAAATAAACCGAAGAGGGGCCCACCCATACGGCAACCATATAGGAGGGGGCCACTGCCTAGTAAACCCCAAGGCTCATCGCAGGCTAAGCCCCACCCTCACCCTATTATGAGTTATATGAGGAAGGGGCAAGTTGGGGACAGCTGGTAGACTGTCCTCCCGTGGTCAAACAGCTGTCCCCCCGCCCCAGCAAGGCCAGGCCCACCCAGCAAGGGGGCCCCACCGAGGCACCGACACCCCAGGCCCAGCACCACACCACCCCACACACAGAGGAGAGGAGCCAGAAAGCGCGCTCGAGCAAGCCCAGGCCCCCACCCCAAACGCGCCCTAAAGAGCTCTGGTCAGGCCTCGACGGGACTGAGGCAGCCAACCAGTAGGGGCAACTGCCGATTGCCTCACCGGAGACCACCCCACAACCCCTGCCCCGCACTCAACAGTGGCCCTCCCCTCCCCAGAATGCCCCTCATTGGTGATTGCGGCCGACAAGACTCTCTGTGACCCCGCAGAAATGGGCGGATGACACCTGTAGAGCCTGGGGCCCTGCAAGAGGTTGTCCCGCCCCGCCCCTGAGCCAGGGAAGGGCTGATCCAGCCCAGGCGATGGGAGTTTCATCCAGCGCCGGCTGAGCCCCGAGCAGCGCCCCACGCCTAACCCCCAGCACAGGCAAAGGGGACCACCCCCGGCCGCTTGCAGAACACCACCCCACCCCACCACGCACTCCCCCACACCCAGCCCTGCAGTGACCACGAGCGCCCAGCCCGCCCCACTCGGCGCCGACCCGGCCCCGACCAACGGAGCCCACTCACCCTCGGGCCAGGCACCGGAGGCCCCGGCCCCCACCCCGCCCACGGCAGAAGGGCAAGGAGCAGCGACGACCAGGCCCCCACCCCCCCAAGTCATGGAGTCAGCCAAGTGGGAGACCAGAGACCGAATTCTTTCAAAGTTACTTGAATCTTGTGTTGACATTTTTTCCAAGCTGATCTGATCAAGCAGCAGATTTCAGTTGACTTATATTTATATTTTCTTGCTTTTCCAATTTATTAAAATAGTTTTAGCAATGCAAAGAGTTATGAAAATGATAGAGCCTAATCCTCCTTCTACATCGATGGCACTCATGTCACCAAGCACAAAGCACGGTGAAGCTGTGATTGAAACCTTAAGCTAGACTGATAAATCGGCACATACCTGCTGCCAGAGAGCCTGGACAGGCGTGCAGAACCACAGTGCATGCATGTAATTGTCGGGTAGATTACTGTCACAGTGCTGACAAATGTCTGAGTTGCTGAGACTCCATCTTAAAACATCCTCTGTCCAGTGTAGTAAATTCAGAAGGGTTTTGAAATGGATTAGCTGCAGATTTGGACTTTTGTCAGTTTAAAGGTGTTTTCAGACAAAGTTCTGACCAAAAGCTTTCATCCAGTTGATGTTCAAATCCGCATCCCATTTTGTTGTCGGAAGTGAAATATTATTATCTAAATTACATAAAAGTTTGTATATTTTGGAAAGAGTTTTATTCATTGAGAAATTGATCAGAGTGGTAACTACATCTGGTAGCTTTAAATCGTTGTTCTGTATTTAAATTTAGTAATACTTGATTTAAGTTGCTGATATTCCACAGTTATTTATTCCATGTTTGTCTTGGAAGTTCCTAGAGTTATGAATCTTCTATCAATAATTATATGCTCTAGATGTTTATGCCCCCTGCTTCTGCCAAGCTGGGAAGTGATAATTTTGTTTATGAGGATGTCTGGGTTGTTCCAGATGGTGTCATTTACCTGTTGAATTGATGCTTTGGATATTTTGAGAAATTCCCACCAGGCTGTTAAAGTGATGCTTATATTAATACTTTGAAACAATCCTGTTTTTTAACCGTTTGCTAATAAATGGAAGATCTGACAGGTTGATCTTTCCACATAACGCCTGTTCCAAGTCTAACCATGAGTTGGTCTCTGGATTATTTTTTAACCATTTTAAGATGTATTGTAATCTATTTGCAAGAAAGTATTTGTGGAAATTAGGTAATTCTAATCCTCCAGCTTTTGCAGATTTGAAAGTTTTTAGACTAATTCTTGCAGGTTTATTGTTCCAAAAAATCTTGATATGGATGAGTCTAATTTTTTGAAACATTTTAATGGCGGCCAGGTGGGAATCATTGAAAAGAGATAATTAACTTTGGGTAAGATTTTCATTTACCGTATACCTTGCCCATAAGGACAGAGGCAGGTTGGTCCAGCGCAGATCTGTCCTGTATGTTTTTCAGTAATGGGGTGTAGTTTAGCTGCACCAGTTCTGATAGTTTGGGGGAAAATTGATACCTAGATATTTGATACTTCCTGATTTAACTGGTATCGTGAGTCTGTTCAGACACATTGTTCAGTGGTAATAAACAGACTTATTCAATTAATGGAATAGTCTATTATAGAGTGAGAATTCATTAATGATTGTTGCCGCTTTCATTTACAGAATGTAAGTTACTTAAAAACAGTAATATGTCATCTGCATAGAGACTAATTTTATGATGGCTGTGTTTGTTTTTAATTCCTTTAATGCTCTCATTCTGTCTTATTGCTGCAGCTAGAGGCTCAATAAATAAATTTCTTTCTTTCAGAAAACATTTTAATATCACTGTTGGAGTGGGTTTAATGACCTAAAACAATATTTATTTGACTGTCAGTATTAGCTGTGTGATTCCGAGGATATAATGCTGTGGCTTTTCTAGAAAGAGGATTCGAATTTCGACCAACTTCAAGAGAAGCCTCAGCTTTGTCCTGCTGGTTCATCTACACATCAGCCTTTGCCTTTGCTGGGTAAGTTGTTGCATAATCACGAAAGCAGGTCTCTTAAAAGCAGAAGTCCTGCCTACACCGTATGTCTTCTCCACAGATCTGCTGCATGCAGGCAAAGGGCCACTATCCCAATGTTTATTTCTCGCCATCCTGCGCCTCACTCTGAATTATCTTATTTCTAGGTTGGTAACTTTTGATGAGACTGATCCAGACAAAAATCTGAATATGTGCTGTCTGAGGCTCAGTAGATCTCTCAACCAAGTTGTTATTCTAAGTAAACTTGGCCATAAACCACAGATCTTTCTAGCTTTTGTGTGTGATTTGGATCCATTTGTATAGGAATAAACCCCATTTTCTACTTTTTTTGTTGAGGATTGTTTCCTGATTGTGCAGTCATTATGACACATTTTTATCTGAATCCAAACCCTGAATCCCATCTGTATCCTGGAAAGGACTTCCTCAGGACTCTGAATAGTTTAGACAGCTCACAGACTCCTTTATCATTTCATAACACCATCTTGAGACTTTGATTATGTCTGCATGGTCTCGTAATGCTGTGTTGTCAGAGGCTGGAGGATCACGTGGAGCATCATTCCGGAAGTCTCTGAGCCAGTGGTGAGTGTTTACTTTTTCTTGTCACAACATATGCTTTGGAAAATCAGACAAATGAAACTCTCCTAAAGGAATGCAGAAGTCAGCCTGTAATTTGACTGCACTGCCGTTTCCAAACCACCAAAATAAAATGTTATAATCTCGTAGGAGTCAAGTATGTGACTGAACTTCTTTGTTAATGCAAATGTTTACAGCACTACCATGTTTTCCAGGAGCCTCCAAAGGAAGATCTGACGGTATCTGAGAAGTTCCAGCTGGTTCTGGATGTTGCACAGAAAGCTCAGGTCAGATCAAGGAGGAGGGGCCAGCCGTTAGACTGCGTCAAAAGCCCCATTTGCCTTTATTTATCAGTATTTTATTCTAACAGAATTTGTTTGGAAAGATGGCCAACATCCTGGAGAAATTTAAGAAGTGGGTTTGTTTGCAAAATACAGTATTTTTCCATGTCAGACTGAGATGTCATTGACAGGCCGTTAAACTGTAATTGTCTTTGTGAAGTCTGTTCATGTGGGTCCAGCCAGAGTTGACTCGGAAGCTCTACGTCGGTCTGTGGGTGGCTTTTGTCTCCTCGTGCCTGCTGCCATATCCGCTGCTGGGATTCCTCATAGGTACTTCTTTACCTTTATGGACTTTGTTTAAAGAGCATGTTAAATCTGCAGCCGTTGGTCTATGTGTAATTGTAACCGGTCAGGTCCAAAACCTCTTAGGAACCAAACCGGAGAGGAACAAAGTCTTATGCTACAACCACACCGAATGTGATTTGCACATCAAATCTGCATCCACTGCCTCTATTTTGTCTCACGTCAAATTTGCTGCCCAACGCTCTGCCAGAAGTATGTTCATAAACTTGAGGCTCCAGACGCATGTGGGAGGAGCTACTGTTGAACATTTTTAGCCTCAGTGCTCGGACGCATTGACTGTTTATCTAATTTACAATGCATGGAAGACACAAATGATTAGTCCTAGGAGGGAGAAATATAAACAAGAATAAGATTAGAGGAATTTTTTTATCATTGTCTGGATGCAAATAAGAAAAATCTCTTAAAGTTAAGGAGAAGAACATTGAGATTCTCCTCTAGTTTGGTTTTGGACTCCACCCACTGATCACATCATCAACATGTGACTGGCCAAAGCTGAGTCTCCAATTGGTTGAAGTGACCCGTCTTCTTTACCGAAGTTCAGACTCTGAAAACTTTGCAATGTGACACCCAAAATCCGCTATTACGTCTGAGATGCACTGCTGCTAGATCACCACGCCTGATCGCCGTTCCAATACTCGCCGCAGGACTTAAATTTGACTTAAATTGAAACTGGACACCCCTGACACGCAAATGGTGTTTAGTATGACAGAGGAGTCACCCGAAAATGATGCTCACAGGTTTGCAGTGTTGTTGCTCTGCTGGTTCCAAACACATTTTCACCTTTTCTAGAGCTGACTGTACATCTACTGTACATCTACAACTATTGATGAGACACACATAGACTTCCACACTCTTTTCTGCATCACACTGAACATGAACCAGGTGGTACCTAACTCACACAAACTCACACATTCATCAACTGTTACTACAGCATTCACTCATACCAGGCCTTCCCTTAATGCAGGAGCTACATTTTCGGAAAATGTATTTCATAAATAGAAAACAAAGATCTCCTGCCTGTGTTTTCCGTCCCCAAAGGTTTGCTCTGAAACTTTAAGCTGCAGCATTAAAGCAGAGCCCACCTTCAGCAACCACAGAGGAGAAATCACAGAGTGAAGCTAAGAAATCCACTCATTTCTAGGATTGATAAGTTAAGTGAGGGATAAATGTCTATTTATAAACATTAATGGATGATTCATATAGGCATCAAGCATCCCCCGCTTCGGGTCAGACGGTTCACGCATCATCCATTCATTTCTGATAATGGAGACCTGGAAGGGCATCATCCTTCTTATACCATGGTCACTTATGGAATAAATACAGCGGGGAAAATAAGTATTGAACACGTCAACATTTCTCTCAAAAAACATATTTCTAATCGAGCTATTGACACGAAATTTTCACCAGATGTCGGCATCAACCCAAGTAATGCACACATAGAAAGAAATCCAAACATTTATGTCCATAAATGAAGTTATTTGTAATAAAGTGAAATGGCACAGGGAATAAGTATTGAACACACTTACTGAAATTTATTTAATACTTAGTGCAAAAACCTTTGTTGGTGATTCCAGCCTCAAGACGCCTCCTGTATGGAGAAACCAGTGGAATACATTGCTCAGGTGTGATGTTGGCCCATTCATCCACACAAACTGCCTTCAAATCTTCAAGGTTCCGGGGGTCTCTTCTGTGAACCCGGATCTTCAGTTCTTTCCAAAGATTTTCAATTGGATTCATGTCTGGTGATTGACTGGGCCATTCTAGCAGCTTTATTTTCTTTTTCTTCAACCAGTTGAGTGTTACCTTGGCTGTGTGCTTGGGATCGTTGTCTTGCTGAAAGATCCACCCTCTTTTCATCTTCAGCAGCCTGGCAGATGACAGCCGATTCTGATCAAGAATGTCTTGATACTTTTCTCCAGTCATTATTCCTTCAATGATACGAAGTCTACCAGTACCACATGCTGAAAAACAGCCCCACGCCATGATGCTCCCACCTCCAAACTTGACTGTTGGTATGGTGTTTTGGGGGTGATGTGCGGTGCCATTTTTCCTCCAAACATGTTGTGTCTTCTGACATCCGAAGAGTTCAATT
Organism: Oryzias sinensis; assembly: GCA_037389245.1. Taxonomy (NCBI): domain Eukaryota; kingdom Metazoa; phylum Chordata; class Actinopteri; order Beloniformes; family Adrianichthyidae; genus Oryzias; species Oryzias sinensis. Next base: position 27,546,535 of record CM074499.1, on the reverse strand, counting down.
TTGGTCTCATCTGACCAGAGTATCTTCTCCCAGAATGTCATGGGTTTATTCAAATGTTGTGTCGCAAACTCCAAACGAGCTTCAACATGCTTCTTCTTCAAAAATGGAGTCTTGTGTGGTGTGCGTGCATGGAGGCCATGGCGGTTGAGTGCATTACTTATTGTTTTCTTTGAAACAACAGTACCTGCTGATTCTAGGTCTTTCTGAAGCTCTCCACGAGTGGTCCTGGGCTGTTGGAGAACCCTTCTGATGATTGTTCTGACTCCTCTGTCTGAAATCTTGCGAGGAGCACCTGGCCGTGGCAGGTTTATGGTAATGCCGTGTTCTTTCCACTTCCGGATGATGGCCCCAATGGTACTCACTGGAACTTTCAGAAGTTTAGAAATGCGCCTGTAACCAATGCCTTCAGTGTGTTTTGCAACAATAAGGTTGCGTAGGTCTTTGGACAGCTCTTTGCTTTTACCCATCATGCGATGCTTCTTGTCTGACACCTTACTGGTGAGAAACCTTTTTAAAAGGCATAAATCAGGACTATACCAGCTGATATTACTTTGCACTAATAGGGGGCAGGTTAACCTTCTGAATACTGACAAACTCCAGCTGCTTTCTTGGCTTGGCAGACCTTTTTACCCCTCCTTTTCTTCATGTGATCAATACTTATTCCCTGTGCCATTTCACTTTATTACACATAACTTCATTTATGGACATAAATGTTTGGATTTCTTTCTATGTGTGCATTACTTGGGTTGATGCCGACATCTGGTGAAAATTTCGTGTCAAGAGCTCGATAAGAAATTTGTTTTTTGAGAGAAATGTTGACGTGTTCAATACTTATTTTCCCCGCTGTAAATATTCAGTTCTTTATTCTTGTTGTTTTTTATGTTCAAATAATTTTTCACAAGAAGCAGACTATGTAATTCATGGTGTGACACTTTGTCGTTCCAATAGCTAGGAAGTGGTATATATGCTAAGTAGCATGTTAAGCGATCCAAAGCTTCATTTCTGAGGGGAAAGTTGATCTCTTACAGCTTGTTTTTGATTAAAGAAATATCCTCATTTAACTGTCATCATTAAATGTGTATCAACAAACAATTTCTTTAATTATTTGGCAATTATTTATAAACATACATTCACTCTGTATCAAGCAATAAGGCAGGCAAGACAGAAAGATGACCAAAATGTTCCCAGTTTCTGTTTGTTGTGGCGTTTTGGCCAGCACAGTAAAATCGAACGTTCAGGCCATGTGAATGGAGCTTCTTTTTACGTGTCCATCACCACTTCATAATGGACACCCTGCAGCCAATTAGAATTGAGTATTGATCTGGACTATGGTATACTGTGGTTCATTTGAAACAGGGAAGTGGCATTAAATAGATGTTTTTATTTTTATTTTACAACACTGGATAAACAGACAGAGAAATCCTCCTTTACATGGAGGCTGGTTCTGCCTCATCTCTCCTGAAAGAAGGGCAGTTCCACTGCATCCATGACAACATTCTAACATCACATGTTAATATTTAATATACAAAAAAAGAGACCAATTAAATCTACAGTAATCACAATAAAGAACCATAATGCAAAACTGAGTTTATGAACAATTGTATTCTATAAACAAGTCAAATATCTTGGATGAAGACCGTCATAAAACTTTAAAATAACAGACATTTGTCAAATACAGAATGAATTTGTTAGAGGAAGCTTTAGAAAGACATTGAGCTTTCACATCACAGAGATGAACAAACAGTATTTCAATAGTTGTTATTAATGGATAGAGGACTGAAGTTTAGCTTAGACTAAATGTTTTGTATTTTTTCCCTAGAACATGTAAAAGCCACAGGACTGCTCTGCTCACAGAAGGTATCAGAAAGACTGGCAGAGCTGCTGGTAGATCTTGTCTGTCATCTGTGGGTTTTTGTAGCTTTGAGGAATGCACAAGGTGGTGAAAGCGTTTGCATACAAACATACAAAGTTTGTGAAATGTTTTGGAGGTTTTTGAAAGAGCAGTTAAGTCCCATGGACCTTTGGACTTTTTTTTCAAATTCCCAACAATTAGACCAGAAAAATGATTTTTAAGGTTCTGTGAGATTTCTTTCTGTTTTAGTTGGTGGGAGGCTCTTTGTTCACTGCAATACTTTGTAATGTCACCCTGGTTTCAATGACAGAGGTCAAAGGTCTTCAGCAGGTTTGCACTGTAGCAGCTGTTTTGGTCCATTCCTCCATCCAGATCTTCTCCAGAGCTGGGATATTTTGGGGCTGTTGCTGGGAAACACAGACGTCCCACTCCCTTCACAGATTCTCCATTGGATTGAGGTCCAGAGACTGACTAGAACATTCCAGAACCATGAAATTATTTTCTCATCTTGGTGTAAAAGGCAGAGTAAATGAGGTGGTTTAACAGTAGACTCAGTTGATAAAACATGATCAAAAATCATGCAGTTACACACACAGTGGCATGAGAAAGTTTGGGCACTCCGATAATTTTCAAGATTTTTCTTCATAAATCATTGGTTGTTTGGATCATCAATTTTAGTTAAATATATCAAATAGCAGATGAACACAGTGATATTTGAGAAATGAAGTGAAGTTTATTGGATTTAAAGAAACTGCAATAATTACTTAAGCAAAAAGAGACAGGTGTGTTTATTTGGGCACCCCAACAGAAAGATGCCATCAATATTTAGTAGATTAAATCACAACACAGATTTTCAATAATATTCAGGTCTGGGACTGACATGGCCGTTCCAGAACATTGTACTTGTTCCTCTGCATGAATGCCTTTGTAGAATTAGAGCAGTGTTTAGGGTCATTGTCTTGTTGAAGTACCCAGCCGCGGCGCAACTTCAACTCTGTCTCTGATTCTTGAACATTGTTTGTAAGAATCTGATACTGACTGGAATCCATGCGACCTTCAACTATGACAAGATTTCCAGAACCTGCACTGGCCACACAGCCCCAAAGCATGATGGAACCGCCACCAAATGTGACTGTGGGTAGTAAGTGATTGTCTTGGAATGCTGTGTTCTTTGTTTGCCAAGAATACCGCCCCTTGTTATGTCCAAATAACTCCATTTTAGTTCCATCAGTCCACAGCACTTTATTCCAAAAGGAAGCTTCTTATGCAAATGCACTTTAGCAAACCTCAAGCCACTGTTTGGGGCACGTGCGCAGAAAAGGCTTCCTCCGCATGACTCTTCCATACAGCATCTCCTGGTGCAAAGTGCGCTGAATGGTTGAACGATGCACAGAGACACCATCTGCAGTCAGATCACGTTGTAGGTCTTTGGAGCTGGTCTGTGGGTTGACTTTGATTGTTCTCACTGTCCTTCATCTCTGCCTATGAGGTTTTTCTGGGCCGGCCACTCCGGGTCTTTGCTTGAACTGTGCCTGTGGCAAGGCAAGGCAAGTTTATTTGTATAGCACAATTCGTACACAAAGTAATTCAAGGTGCTTCACAAAACAGAAAAATGCATTAAAATCACAATACATCATAGAAATAATCATCATAAAATTTACTTTAAAAGAAAAGGAAAAAAAAAAGATTTAAAAAGAAAGGAAGGAAAGAAAAGTGCAGATAGGACCTTTCAGTCATATACACGGCTAAACAGAAAAGTTTTCAGTCTAGATTTGAACATGAACACAGAAGAGGCCTGTCTTACGCCTTCAGGGAGGCTGTTCCAGATTTTAGCTGCAGAATATTGAAACGCTGATTCCCCTTGTTTAGTTCTGACTCTGGGAATCAACAGGAGGCCGGCCCCTGAGGTCCTCAGAGTACGAGATGGTTCATATGGCACTAACATGTCAGAGATGTACTTTGGTGCTCGGCCATGGAGAGACTTGTACACAAGCAGAGCTGCTTTGAAGTCTATTCTTTGAGGTACAGGGAGCCAGTGCAAAGACCTGAGCACAGGACTAATGTGATCATACTTCCTGGTTCTGGTCAGGACTCGAGCAGCAGCATTCTGGATGTACTGAAGCTGTTTTACAGCTCGTTTGGACAGGCCGGTGAGCAGGCCGTTACAGTAGTCTAACCTACTGGAGACAAATGCATGGATAAGTATCTCCAGGTCTCGCTTTGAGATTATGTTTTTGATTTTGGCAATGTTTTTCAGGTGGTAAAATGCCGCTGATGTTACTGACTTGATATGGCTGTTAAAGTTCAGGTCAGAGTCCATGATTACCCCTAGATTTCTGACTTGATTTGAGGGTTTAAGAGACAGAGAATGAAGGTAGCTGCTGACAATTTCTCTCTGTTTCTGTGGGCCAAAAACAATAACTTCGGTCTTGTCTGAGTTTAGCTGGAGAAAGTTGTTCTGCATCCACGCGCTGATCTGTTGGAGGCAGTGGTTGAGAGAATCCACCGGCCCATATTCACCTGTTGTCAGTGACACATAGATCTGAGTATCATCTGCATAGTTGTGATAAGATATGTTATTACTGCGTATTAACTGCCCTAGTGGCAGCATGTAGAGGTTGAACAGAAGGGGTCCCAGGATCGATCCCTGGGGCACACCACAAGTCAAGGCCATGTAGTCTGAGACACAACTCCCAATTTCAACAAAATATTTCCTGTCTTCTAGATAAGACTTGAGCCAACTTAGGGCAGATCCAGAGATGCCAACCCAGTCTTGGAGTCTGTGCAAAAGGATCCCATGATCAACAGTATCAAAGGCAGCGCTCAGGTCTAGCAGGATTAAGACAGAGACTTTTCCATCATCAGTGTTCAGGCGGATGTCATTGGTTACCTTGATAAGAGCAGTTTCTGTGCTATGATGGGGTCTAAAACCTGACTGGAAAACATCAAATGAATTGTTTAATAAGAGAAAGTCAGTGAGCTGTTGGTAGACAACTTTTTCAAGGACTTTTCCTAAAAATGGCAGATTAGAGATAGGTCTGTAATTATTCAGTACAGTGGGATCAAGACCGCTCTTTTTCAGGAGGGGTTTAATGACTGCTGTTTTTAAGGCCTCTGGAAATATTCCAGATTGAAGAGACATGTTAACTATTTGAGTAATTGATGGCAACACACTGTTCAGGACAGACTTTAGAAATCTAGTGGGTAACACATCAAGGCAGCATGTAGACGAGCTCAGACGGGTGATGGTCTCTTGGACAGTTTGGTCAGTGACAGGTACAAAGTGAGTCAGCTTAGAGTGAGTAGGTGGCCGTTGGATAGTTATATGTGTTGTGGAGTTGATGGCTTTTTTAATGCCCTGAACCTTGTCATTGAAAAATACAGCAAACTCATTACATTTAGGTGTACAAACCAATTCTATTGGTAGCTGGGTTGGAGGGTTAGTTAATCTGTTAACTGTTGTGAACAGGATACGAGAGTTGCTGCTGCAACTTCCAATTATTTCAGAGAAGTACCTTTCCCTTGTTCTGCATAAGATCTGGTTGTAAGCGTACAACTCCGCCTTATATATTCCATAATGAACCTGGAGTTTTGACTTGCGCCACTTTCGCTCGGCTCTGCGGCACTGTTGTTTCTGTGCCCTGACTAGATCATCATTCCTCCAGGGAGCTTTCTGTCTATGTTTTCTCAATTTAACCTTCATAGGGGCAATGGCATCCAGAACATTCAAGATGCTAGAAGTAACAGAATTCAGCATTTCATCAACATTGGCACCAGAGGCGTTTTCAAGGTCTATCATTTCTACAAACTGTGCCCTAGTGCTCTCATTTATTTGTCTCCTTTGGACAACTGCAGGGCCAGGCGGTGGTTTGGGAGCAACAGACAGGTCAAAGAATACACAGAAATGATCAGAGAGGGCGACATCAACCACACTGACATTGTGTATATTAACCCCCTTTGTGATGAGCAGGTCCAGAGTGTGCCCTCTGCTGTGGGTGGGGCAACTCACATGCTGAATTAGATCAAAGGTTTCAAGGACAGCATTGAGCTCTTTTGCATTTCTGTCATTGACATTATCAACATGAACATTAAAATCACCTGTAATGACTAGACCATCAAAGTCTGTGCACACAACTGAGAGCATTTCAGTGAAATCATCAATGAAACTTTGGCTGTGCTGAGGAGGTTTGTACATGACTATGCAGAGTAAGGGAGGAGTTTGTTTTAACTCAATCTTAAAGGACACATACTCAAATGATGAAAACACACCAAATGATAGTCTGCGGGTTGCAATATTATCTCTAAACAGTGCAGAAACGCCTCCACCCTTTTTATTTTCTCGTATTTCCGATTCATGTTTGTAGTTGGGGGGAGTTGATTCGACTAGAACTAAGTTTCCTGTGTTTTTGTCAAGCCATGTTTCAGTTAAAAACATAAAATCAAGATTAAAGGAAGAGATACGATTATTGATTAAAAATGATTTGTTGCATAAAGATCTGACATTGAGTGCAGCAAGTTTGAGATTAGTTTCCTTGGGACTGGTCAAAACCTTCTTGCAAGGGATATCAACTAGATTTCTGTGATTGGACAGTCTAACTGCCCTTTTTTGCATTCTACGTGGTGCAACTAAAGGTATAGCACCAGAAGGAAGCTGTTCATCACAGGGCCCCAGTTTGACATAACCTTTCCTAGGACACTGGGGGCCCGTTTCATCCTAGCTCCGGGGAATAGCACCTCTAGAGGCGCGCAGGAGAGGTTGAGTTGAGGGTAGTTTGGGTGATGGACCAGGAGGAGCGGGAGCTGGACGGGATTTGGGTGAACGACGGAGGGGGCGTGTTGGAGGGGGTTTGGATGAAGGCCGTGTTGGAGGGACTTTGGGTGAAAGATGAGGAGGGGGCGCTGGAGGGGTAGGAGAGCTCCTGTGTGGTGTGAGGCTCACAGGTGTTAGGGGAGCCATCTTAATTCCTGACTTAATGAGGCTATCAAAATGGCTAGGTAGGGCCATGGGTGAAAGTGGGGGGGACGAAAAGGAAAGTGAGTCTTCACTGGGAGTAGATGTAGCAGGGGGCGCCCAGAGCTGGTCAGATGGTGGTATTTCTGGGGCCAAATCTGGTGGTTGTTGTTGTGGTTCTGCAGCTGGGTCCTTAGCTGGCGGTAGTTGTTGTGGTGCTGGTGCAGGTGAGTCCTTAGATGGAGGTGGTTGCTGTAATGCTGGTGGAGCTGAGTCCTTAGATGGAGGTGGTTGTGGTGCTGGTGCCTGTGGTCTTCCATGTTCTCACTATATTCCTCACAGTGGAAATTGACAGCTAAATCTCTTAGCAAGCTTTTTGGATCCTTCACCTAAACTATGACGTTGAACGATCTTTGTTTTCAGGTCATCTGACAGCTGTTTTGAAGTTGACCATGTAGGTCAAGGGTCAATGATCTTATAAAACAAGTTTCTGTTCCAACAATTATAGCTAAAGGTCAAATCAATAAAACAACAGGGGTGCCCAAATTTACGCTCCTGCCTATTTTTGTTTAAGTAATCATTGCACAGTTTCTTTAAATCCAATAAACTTCATTTCACTTCTCAAATATCACTGTGTTCATCTGCTATTTGATATATTTAACTGAACTTGATGATGCAAACAACCAATGATTTATGAAGAAAGAAATTATCATGGGTGCCCAAACTTTATCATACGTATAGTATGAGATCTAATAGACCATTCATTCAAATGACACATTATTACTTTAGTTATGGCTAATTATTGCTGGTAGAATTTTAGTTTTCATGTATATTTGCAGTCAGTCTGTTTACATTTTCCTTTTTAAAAACTGTGCTGTGGAACTGATCAGTGTCTCTTTCCTACTCAGGTGTGTATGCAGGTATCAAGTTCTTCCTCATTGACTTCCTCCTCAGGAGCTGTCCAAAGCTGAGGCAGCGCTTCGACACTGTGTACATCATATGGACCAATTTACCAACGGATCTTCAGGTGAAGGAGCGCAGCAGCTTCCCAGGGAGCAAGCGGGTTAGTTTAAAGCGCTCAAAAGCCCTCGCACATCCACAAGACACCAGATCACACCGCAGCTGCCTCAAAGCGTGACACACAAAGCAGAACCGTCAGACAGAACTAAATCATGATCCAGTTCACCTCAGATCATCTGCATTGTATATTGATGGGCTCTATAACTGACCTGCAGATTTTATCTGAGAATTATCTGTATTTGAAGTTCCTCAAGTCCCACGCCAATCATCTTTTCATCTATTTTCAAAGTGTTCCCAGTGGTCTTTTAATCGTGATTCTGCCATTTTTAGCCAAAATCCAAAAAACCAGGGCCCTCTAGGACATAGTTTCTGCAGAGGAGTTCATTGAAGTTTATTTGAAGTTTGCCTCTGAATTGTAGGCAGGAACATTGGCGCATTGCAACCCCGCCCCCCTTCTCATCCCCATTGTTGAGAGCTGTTTGTCTACACTCCTGCCAGCTTACAGCCCCGCAAACCCCCAACCTAACATTTGTGGTCTGTCACAAATGGAGAGCCGTACAGTTTAGATCCAGATTCCAGCTCGGACAAGGAAAACAAAGATGTTCATGGATCTATCTGTCTGCAAGTCTATCAGAATAGAACAGAGCAGGGAGCTTGAGATCTGCCCAGCATATTTTCTATGTAACAAATAAGCTCTTTTTCAGGCAGCATTTTATCATCTGCTCCAGATTCACAACATTTGGATGAAGGAACGCTCAGAAATACAATTTTAATCTTAATTTTCTTTATAAATGTTGTCCATCCTGAGAAAAACGCCAGAAGAACATGTTAAAAACACAAAAACCACCATTTTCATTGTTTTTTTAACTCATTTGTTTATTAAACAAGCTTCTAAAAATGTACAATTAAATCATAAGAGTGTTATATTCATCTTTAAATATTAACTTTTATTTTTTCTACAGATATGACTTTAGTGCGCTGTCATCCTTTTTCTTCTTTTACCATATCAAAAATATATATGACAGCGACGAAGAATCCAATTTAAAAAAAGCCTATTCACAGAAATGGGGTGATTTACTTAAAGAACATTGCCTCTGAGCAGCAGCTAGACACTGTTATGCAGCAGATCAGAAATCCACCCTGACAGGAGATTAAACATTTAACCGCCCTTTTGATTTAGTTATATGATACGTTAAAAATCGAAACACAAGACTTCCATGCCTAAAATAAATAAACCAAAATTACAACCCAATATTCATTCAAATCATTTACATTTTTCTTTAAAGCCAAAGAGTCACAAAAGAGGAATAAAGGAGCTGCATGTTGCAGACCGTTGCTCTAGGGTGTGGCTCTGTGATTGTTGTCACTCGAATAATAAATGTCCTTAGGAATCCTAAAACTTTTATAATCTGTCTTCAAATTCTTCCTAAAGGGAACTCTTGACTCAACTCTTTGTGTTTTTGCTTCACTGTAAAACCAACGTCTGGCTTGAGCTCACGCAGTCCTGACTCATCCATGTCCGTCTGTTCAGGCTCTGACAGGAAGGCGTTCTCCTGTCACCGGAGGAGTTCCCCAGGGCGTCGGCCGAGACGAGGAAGGAGGACGGCTTCACAACTCAAAAAAACAACCTTTTCATGAAGTTTTTAACTTGCCAGAGAGTGAGCGGCCTCTGGCAGGTAAAGGACCCGCTGCCTCATAGTCATTGTCGCTAATCAGAGAAAATCCCAGTTGACAGTGTTTCCTTTGCTGTTATGAACAGCATTTCATTCACTGCTGTGTCTTTTCAGTGTGTGAGAACGGCTGGCGCTGCTACCTCATCAACAGAGACAGAAAATCCCCAACAGAATACATTCGCCATGGCGTCCTTTACCTCACAGAGAGGTACATATGCACAACACGGCCTAACACTGATATTTGGTGCTCGTTTCATTGGACATTCACTTCAGTCTGCTGCTGAAAGTGCTAAAGATGGCTAATAATCCACTGTTTTTAGGAGTTGACCTTTGTAAAGGCAATCATTTTCATTGAGTCTTCGGGTTTTGTTGTTTCTAACAAACCTAACTAAAAACTCAGGCTGCAGAGCTGATGCACTAAGTTTAAATCAGGGAAACATGCAGGACCTGCAGTACATGAAGACGACCGACCGGTAGATGTCTGTCCCAAATAGAAGGTGAAAATGCTTCAAAGTGAGTTTGCTTTTGTTTAGCAGAAAAACTCTTGTGAATCCCCAGTTCCAGAAAAGCGTATAAGAGTTTGTTCCATTGACATAAAGGGATCAGGAGAACCTATATGCAGATGACATAGAACTATCATCAGAGCAGTCACGTGTGGTGAGGCCTGCCGGCAAATCAGAGTCAGATTTACAAACATACATGCATGACAGAATTGGTGTCATTTATTAACATCTCCTTCATGATCAATTTTCAAACAGTTGGCACTACTGTGAATTAATAATTAGCAGAAGACATGCCAGCTATACTAGTGATGGGCGATATATCGGTGCCAGAGTCTGTGTCGGTCAATATTTGCGTAATTTGAGTTCATCAGTATTGGTTGGTTTATTAAAACATCTACTGATATTCTTCTGACTGCTTTCAGAAACACTTTTTTTTTAAATGTATACTTGTTCCTAATTAATTGGGAAGCTTCTGTTGTTCACAGTCATAGTCAGTAATTGACTATACAGTAAACCCTTGTTTATCGCGGGGGTTACGTTCCAGAAAGAACCCGTGATAGGCAAAATCCGTGAAGTAGAAACCTCTATTTTTTTTAACAATTATTATACAATTAAATCCTCTATTATACATTGAAAAGAAAGAACAAACCATTTTACAGGCTCAAGCACTTGTTTCACAAATCAAAGTACTTTAAAAACATTTTTTTTTCAACAAATAACTTCTGTACTGTACTGTCAAATAATAATTTGAATCATCGATGTAAACAGAATGCTTCAAATCGCGGAGATTAGCCCCGCCCACCGCGACCCGAGAGTAATTGAATTAAACGGGAGAAAATTTAAAATGATCATGAAAAAATACAAAGTACAAACGGACAAATAGTGGCTCAGGTGTATTTCAATGCTCTTCAGTCTGAGAAGCTGCAGTGTTTTCTCCTTCTCAAGCCCGTGGTGCAGCTGTGTGTGTTTGTTCGGGAGAAGAACATAGTGATTGACAGTTGGGCTTTGCTCTTTTTCTATGGGTTTTAGAGAAACTTGAAATTGCAAGATGATTTGCATGTACGTAATTTGGACAGCTGATTTACGTACGAGTACATATTAAACTGCAACATTTTTGACGCACAGGTAGAGAAGAAGCGGAGTGACTTTTTTAGCCAATCAGAATGCAGAACACAATGCACCATGCAAATCCGTGAAGTAGCGAAACCGTGAAAAGTAAACCACGTTATAGCAAGGGATCACTGTATTCAGGTAAATGTAATTTTTGATAGGAACACATGTTGCTCCGGATAGATCTCTGGCAATGGGAAGCTTATGGTTTACAGAAAGGGTCGGCAACATTTACCACTCAAAGAGCCATTTGGATCAGTTTCCAACAGAAATGAAAACCCAGGGAGCCGCAATACCCTTTGGAAAACCCGGTGTTTCTAGTGAATGGGATCATTTCACTCGTTTTTAAAATGTTAACTCCGTATTCACTTCTCATTCAACCTCATTCAAGTGGATTTCTAATAAAGAAACAAAAAGGAAATCTAAACTTTGTGTTACTGTAGTATCGGTATCAGTAAATATCGACTTTCGGCCACAGTTGCAGGGGAAATATTGGTTATCGTGTTGGCCAGAAAAATTATAACGGCCCATCGCTAATTTATACATCATTGCCTAATCTGAGTCCCTGACTTCTCAAATTTACACCTGGGCTAACTGGAAACACACGTTCAGTGGACGCGCGTTTTGTACCCTATAGCTCTGCGTTAATGTGCAAGTTTTCAACGTGGACATTTCTGACTTTTCTTTTGAAATAAAAACTGATGGAATGTTTTTTTTTTCAGTCATCTGTGTTTTGAGTGCTCCAGTTCTAGATCTGGATCATCTAAGAGAAACAAAGTCATCAAACTGCAAGATATCACCGATATCCAGAAAGTAAGGCTGCGCTGCATCCTTCTTGTGTCTTCACCAGCTGCAGTTTTATTCTAGTTCAACGTCTGTCCCGATAATTAAGATATTTATTCTGTTTTTTAAAGACGCAGGTCAGCAAGACTGACAGACAGACAACAAACTATTTGAAATCAAACATTGGTGTTGATGGTAAAATGCGACAGAGATCCTGTCATGTTTATCATAGAGACAGTTGGAGGACAGAGATCTTGCTGTTGTGATAAATTGTAGACGTCTGTCCACCTATGTTTCAAGTTTCTTTTGTTCCTGTTACCAGCTGGTGTTTCAAGAAAAGTCTCATCTCCTCCCTGACCTCTGACCTCTGACCTGTACGGTTGTTATTTTTGCCATCAGTGCTATAAGCAGCTTGAAGGAAAGTGGCTGTCAGGGTTGTCTGTTGATCACCATCTAGACTGAAAAGTGAAAATCCTACTCTACTTTTCTGTTGACCGGATGGCCTTTTCTTGCTTCTTTGAAGGTTTCAGGTTACAATATAATGTTTATATATGACAATTTAATATTTAGGTTTAAAATGGAACACCAAAAAGGTTTTTTAAGCTTAAAAAGTTTTATATGATCAGATTTAGCTCTGAACCTAAAAAGGGAATGACCTGTAAGGATTGGTCTGAATGAATAAACCACACGTTTACACGTTTAAGAATTTGACTGAATGGTTCTTGTAAGAGTTATTCAGGGTTAGGGTTAGGTTCTAGACAGTTCTAGACAGACTCAAACTGTGTTAAAAGAAAGGACGTGTGCACTTATAAATGTCTTTTCTGCTTCTCACACAGTACAAAGTGCTGTCCGTGCTGCCTGGATCAGGGATGGGCATCTCCGTGGCAACACCATACACGCTAAAGGTGAGGGCCGTACACAAGTGCAGCGCTTAGTTCCAGCATTATACATATACACATACATCTGCACTTAATCGATTCACTGCATTAAACATGAGGTAAACACAGCAATGTTTGTCAGAAAAGAATGCAATCGTTGTTCTTTCTTGTTGTGTTACGGAGAAAAGCTGACCCCGTTGCTCTGTGTTCTTTTGCAGCCTATGGTTTTCGGTGCGATGATCCACAGAGATGAGGCCTTTGGTGCCATTTTCTCTCAGTACATGAAGATTGTTTGTCAGGATGCATCCATCAACACAGACACGTAGACTGTCATGCACTGCATTGGTTGTCTCAAATGGGATTGTTGTCGGGCACCAGTCAGAGAACTTAGGATTGTATTTTGGTCAGTATACTCTGGTAGAACACTTCTCTTTCTTAGTTTTTATCCAAAACTCACTGGACTCTTGTCTAACCACACTTTGTGTGCTCATCAACATATCCTCTCATGAATAACATATTTTTCTAAGGAAAAGTACATTTTTTATCACTTATTGAATTGCTGATCATCTAAAGACTTATTTCTTATTTTGAAGCTTCACCAAATGCCTCATTCACAACTGCCCTTAGGGTTAGAAACGCGCTGTCGGCAGGCAAAACATAGGTAAACCTGTTCGGGGCACGCAAGCGGCCCACACAAAAATGTAAAAAGGTGGCCTACTTGGTGAGCCCGTAGAGAAAAAGAGTACCTGCTTATTTTTCTACAGGTATGCTACTGGCCACAGGACGAAGTCAACACTGTAAGGCTGAGGGAGGTGAGACGCAGGCACGTTGAATGGATTCTGCTTTTTTTCAACCACTGCAAACCTCGCGGTCTGTGCAGGAGCCTCTTTACGCTAACTAACATTAGACAATTAGACAATCAGAGTGTAGTTTGTGTTGACATCCTTCAGATGTCCTGTGTGCTCTCACACATCACGTGCACACTCCTTTACTAACGACTAGAGTGCAATGTAAGGCCACCGTATCACCTGAACGCCAAAGGTGCGTTTAACTTACATTATCCTTACAAATACTTCACAATACACTTACCACACGCACAACAATGGTATGTATTTTCATGAAGACCCTTAAGGTGGACAACCCAAAAACCCACAGTACCCGTACAGGTCCACCCCCCGGCACAGGTACATGTGACTACGGCAAAAGTTACTATTTTATCTTATTGACTCTTATAGAATACTGATTAAATGTTTTTTGTAGTTTTTTTAGCATTAGGTTTACATATTGCAGGGCATTTCTACATACCTGAAACAAGGTCTTTTCATCAGTAAATCTGGTGTTTTGTTGGTTGATAGTATTTCCTGGTCCTCCGGGCCGTGCATCTGCTCTGTGTTCACACTGTTGGGCCCAGCTGGCTGCTGTAAGCCAACACTGAATGTCTGCAGCATCATTCAATTGCAAATAAGCCTTTTTAACAAAACGAGAAGCACAAATATCGGGCGCATTTGCGCGAGTTTAAGTCTGTTTTCAATTGAAATTTCGATCAAAATGATCCATTTGGTGGTGTGTTCACTTTAGACTGCTTGATGACGGAGATGCCTTTGAAACCTGACTCCGTGTTTAGCTGTTCACCTGCAGCTGCACAGCATTTGCATTTCAAAGCGATTTCAAATGGCTGGGGCCGCAGGACCATCCAGATCGCTGGGAAATGTGATACCTCATGATGTCATCAGTAGTGTGTGAATTGTGCCGTTTAAGCAGAAAAATGTCTTTTTTACCACTCCAGATGAGGAAAACTTAACTGAAGAAGTTAGGAAACACCTGGAAAGATGGATCTTTTATCTTTTATCTCATATCCTGCAGCACTATAGAGAATGCAGTTCGCCCCTTTTTAATTTTATTTGAAATATTTGTGTTCTGCCTCTGTGTTTCCTGCTTCTGTTTGGTGGACGAACCACTTCCTCCTCATTACCTGCATGTTTGCAAACCCAGCAAGTGTAAGACAAAGATGCCCTAAAATCGCTGGAGACCATCGCAACGCTTGAAAAGTGTTGTTCGCGGGATTCAGGATACGGTTGATGCCTTCGATATTTAAGAAGAGCGTTTCTGATTTCTGAGGATTGTCCGGATTAAGATGAGATCCTAGGGAGTAAAGTGTCATGTTTTTGAATAACAGCCTTTTTTGTCATAACAGTTGTCATGTTTGCTAACGAAATAGACATTGTAACCTTTAAAAATCTATTTTGACAAGTGTTTGTGAAAAATGAACCACATTCTGGTGATTTGGACCTGAGAAGCCCTACATCTAATAATATTACCAGAGAGCTACAGAATCCCTGCTAATCCTAATCTATGTATAATCTGCTGTGTTCATTGCCAAAAGGTTTGTGTTTTGGGTTTTGTGTAAATGTTCTTTTTGTTGTCATTTCTGGAATGACGATGTCACTCTAATGCCTTTGGATCAGTTATTACTCTTTATTTTGTCCTTGTTATTGCTAACATTGTTCTCTAATCTGTCTGATCCAACAATCATTGTCGCGTCTGCAGTTATTCTGACACGTTCGATACATTTTGATTCCCTTTTTTCCTGCTATGTTTAGTTGCTGTAGAAACATACATACAACAGAAAAGTCACCTTTGAGGTGACTTTAAGGTGTGTGTCTTTGTTTCAACAAAGAACGTGACGCAAAAACATTTAAAAGATTGCTACGACAAGATAAAGAAAAAATATAATAAAAAAATAGATAAAATAAAAACATTTCAGAAAATCAAAATGAAATGTTAAATAATAAACCTGTAAAGGTAGGTGTTAGGGGTCATCACTGATTGGATGATGAGGTTTAAGTTCTGAAGAAGAGTGAAAGCAGAAGGATGTTCAGCCTGAACTGTGGTAAAGAGCTGATTGATCAATCACTGAACTTCTGCAGTGGGCGTGGCCACAGCCTAAGGTGAACAGACATCCTCTTTCAATCAGTAATCTCCCTTTTCTGGCTTCTTATTTTGTTTCATTTCTTTACCCATTTCAATTTCAAGAAATTGCTTTTGTTTTCTGAAGCGTTTCTTTCTTATTGTTTGTTTTCTTCTGGAATTGTGTTACGATTTCTAAAATGTAATTTTGTTTTTTTAATTACTTGTTTAACATTTGTTTTAATGGGGTTGTGGTGTTTAGCATGTTTTTGTGTTAAGTGATTCGTTGGTGTGATCTGCACTTCAGAGCCATTGTTCCTGTAGGACTCTGTTTGGGGAAAATAGGGGCCCATGGACTCGAGTTACGTCTGCCCAAAGTTCCTAAGTCACAATTTGGGTGGAGCAAAGGAAAGTAACATTGGGAGTGGGGTCATCTAGACCCACTACACAGTGCTCTGAACCTTTTTTCTTCAATGATTTGTGATCTTCACTGGTGTCCATGGATTACATGAAATCTTTCCACCTTTATCCACCTTTGTCATGGTAGGGAGAACACGTCAAAGTAAGGGGGGGGGTCATCTAAGACAGCACAAGGCGTTACAGACTAAACATTTAGAGACTAATGTTTATTTTTGTTGTGAAACCCAAACTTTTTCTTACAAGTACGTAAATGGAAAATTGCTCCTTTGTGAAACCAGCTTCCAGTGTTTGTTTGAGGTGCTGCAGGACTCAGCTCTTTCTGGATTTGGTGACTGTTTGGTACAGTTCAAAAACACACAGTTAGGCCCAAAATCATTCTTTTTCTGTTTTAATGGAAAATAATTCTGTTCCTGCAATAAAACCTCTAGTGCATTTTCTGTTTTCTGTGTCATTTCCTGTCCAGAAGAAGTCGGCTGATTGATTAAAGTAACTTTAACCTCCTAAGACCTGCATAGACATGACATTTTGGGTTATATTACAATTTCTGCTTCATTAGGAATCTGTGAAAATAAAATAAAAAGACCCATCAAATGAGTTCAGGCTAAGGATACATTTTTCAGAAGTATGAATGGTTTTGGTTTTGCCATTCCAATACTTTTGCCATTCCAAAAGTATTGGAATGGCAAGAAGCCCGCTCCAAACTCTGGCGTTAATCCATCTATGGTCCGAGCTTATCCCTCCAGGATAAAGACATCATCCTTCCAAAGCCTAACCACTTACGACTATGGACTATTTCATGCACATATTTGTGTCACAAATAAATCTTTTTTTGCTTTCCTGAGATCCGTCCTTATTGAAATGGCGTGCAGATTCAATTTTAGAACTGAAAACTGACAATGAAGCAGGTCGTTACTAGATGTCAGACCAGAGAACATGGTTTGTAGACGTCCAGACTTCGTTTTCATCAAACAGATGCTATACAGACTAAACCTCCATGTCCATATGAGGTCTAAAGTAATACATTTAAAATTGCTATGAGTAAATATTTTAACTTTACATTTGCTCAATCACTGAAAAACTTGCAATATTATAAATTGTTCTTTAAATTTTTCATTGCTTTTTTTCAGTGAGTCTCTCCTCAATTCCACCCAGACTGGATCTCAGAAGCAAACTCGTGTCACACTAGGGTGAACAACAGGAGTCATCACATCTTTGAAAAGAAAAGGTTTTACCTGTTCGTCTTTCTGTGGGCTGTGACAGAAAATGAAGCTTCTGCTGCTGAAAGTATTTTCAAGTTGCAAGATTGTATTTTATTTGTGCTTTAAAGAAATGAGGTGTAAAATGTCAAGATTCCTGCAGCTAAACAAAAAGTGAAACTGAAAAAACAATTGTTAACGTTTTAGTGGACCCTTCAGGGGCCTGTTTCAGAAAGGAGGTTCAACCAACTCTGAGGTTGAACTTGAACTCTGAGTTGGTCAATCGAGAGATTGACAACTCTGAGTTTTCAGTTTCAGAGCAGCTGATCCGAGTTAGATCAATTAACTCTGAGTGGACTGATTCAGAGGTGAGCGTGCGCATCGCGTCTATAAGAAGCCATTATCAATGGAGCGCAGATATCACGAGTCACCATGGCAACCGTGAAAAAAAGAGGTCTGCGTATTTTTCGCCAGCTGAACTTGACGTGCTGCTGCAGAGTTGCAGTGAATATGAGCACATATTCCAGAAGAAAAGCAACACCGCTGCATCTGCAAAACAGAGACAGTTAGCGTGGGAAAACATAGCTGCTCAAGTTAATGCCTAAGTTTGCATTTAAATCATTGTTATAAAATATTGGCTGTAATAACTTTTTAAATAGCGTAAGGAGTGAAATAAAAAATGGCGATATTTAGGTGTACTTTTGAAGTGTTATTCCTGGTGTAAATGCATGAAATGCTGCATAGTGTACAGAACCAATCTGGGGGAAAATGCATTTAACGTCGGTAATGTTTAGAGGACTTTTTTGTTAACCTTCCCCTCTAGCAAACGTTGGTCAGTTTAATATTAATACATGCAATTGTGTTTTTAAAAGTGAACTTTTGTCTACTGTTGAACCTTTCGCTGCGCGAAGACTTCTCCTTTCCTTACCTTCTCCGTCCTCCTCATCCGTGCTCACCCCCCCTCTGCACCTGCAATCGCCCCTCCCCTCCCCTTCTCTCTCGTGGATCGCACCCCGCTCAGCACACACACACTGCAACACTACCCTTGTATTGATCAAGTGGTATAGGTTTATATGGGATTAAGAAAATAAGCAGTGCTAGAAAATTGTGTTTCCAAAAAGTAATTGTTACATTAATCTGATTCAATGTCCCTGATTTCATTTTCATGTAGATGCAATCCTGCAGGAATTAAAAGAACATGGCAGCAGCTAAAAATGAAGTATAAATATATTTGACATATGAAACATCTACATAGCAAGACCTAATGTTGTTTTCATTGTATATGTAATTGACTGCAACGAAAAACGGTAACGCTCAAACAAAAACGTACGGGGAAATGACAAAACATCGAGTCGAGGTCTCAAAATCCTCGCACGACGTAAATGTAATTCTCTATGAATTAATGCAGCCTCCTGGTCTATTGGGTCCTCCAAAAGAGGACAAGCCATTCTTGTCACTTAGACCGTCTCTGTGTGACGGACATTTGGGCGATGAAGGTTGAAGCGAAATATACCGCTTCGTCTTTAAAAAGGGGAGGGGACCGGCAAAAACTTCGAGTTTGGAGAATAAAACCTGCTCCCGACCAGGTTAGGTTCACAGCATAAGTAACCATGGATACTGACTCCGAGTAAAAGTTACATCTCTTTCAGAAACGGGTTTGACTTACTCTGCTTTCTCTGGTTTGACAAACCTCCCATTCTGAAACGGAAAACCCAGGGTTTCCCTGATTTCCGGGTTTATGAACTCAGAGTTTACACTTAACCTCCTTTCTGAAACAGGCCCCAGATCATCTGTTCTAGAAAACAAACAAACAGGTTTTTGGATTTTGGCTAATCTTCTTTAAAAGATCACTTGGGACGCTTTTACCGAAGATTAAAAAAAGATGGATGTGGGACTTTAAATGCTGTTAATTTATGACAGCTGGAGATTAGAAGTTAGAGGTTTTAGGCAGTAAGGGAAGACATCATTTTCAGGTTTCTCCAGTGGGTTATTGATCAACGAATTAAAGGTTTAATCATTCTGTTAATCTGCCGTACAGCCCCAGAGAGGTAAGTGATGAACAGATAAGAATTTATTGACACTATCAGCATCATGACACACTTCTCTTTTCAGTTATTTGACTGTTCTGTTTGCAGGTCTACTTTTATCAGGCATGTTTGTTCTGCCAGCTCTGAGCAACCACCCATACAGGTTAATGATCAACCAGTGTGCTGGTGACAGCCACTCATTTGATCATCCATCTTTGCCAGTTTGTCCCGTGCTCCCCGGCAGCTCAGACCATGATTCCTGTATGAAGGGAGGTTTTCTTAAAACTGTCACAAATCAAGACATTTGACCTTCAATCACTTTCTTACAGTTACATTTATATAGAGAAAAACTGATTTACTTACTTGAGTCTTTGATTTATTAGTATAGCGCTTTAATATGTGAGACAAAGTGCTTTTCAGAAAAGAAAAACAGCTTTAGGTTGAATAATTTCAATTCATTATTTATGTTTCCAGGTTTGTTTTGATGCATTTCTTCCTGGCTATGTGTCGCCTTGTATAAATAGGCGTGGTTGTTGATGGTTAAACTTCCACATGGCTGCTGGTGTGTTCTCCTCTTATGGTCGTTCTTACAAGCTAGTGTTCGATCTTCTGTCGCTGTCTGAGTCATCTTCCTGATCCCCCATCTTCAACTCCAGTCCACTGTCCAAATCGGCGTCAGCAAAGGCGATCTTTCTCTTGTATGAAGTGCCCTCTTCGTCATCTTCTCTGGCATTTTGTTTATTGTCTTCATCCTCACTGTCGTGGTCGTTGTTGTCTGGGATGATGACCACCTCCTCTTTGGCATTTGGGTCGATGTCCTCCTTAAACCACACTGACTTGTAGCCCTCCTCCACGCGCCGCTCCTTGGTCAGGATGGGTTTGACCTCCTTTTCACTGTCGGTCTTGTTGGAGTCTGTGTCACTGGTGTCTTCAGGCAGAAGGTTGTGCAGAGGTGCAGAACTTTTCTTCCCATAGTGTTGGTCACGGGCTGGTTGTTCTCCAGCCTTCAGACCCAGACCCCCCGCTGGCCCACCGGAGTCCACACCATCTCCGCCCTCGTCCATCTGGAAAGCCTCATTGGTGTACTGGATGGCCTCTTTCTGGTCACTCGGGCCTTGTCCCAGCTGCAAGGAAGAAAACCAGATGTTGCGTTGATGACCTCCAGAAACTACTGCACCAGAGTCAAAGCTGGTTCTCACAGATACCCCTTAATTTTAAATGTAAACAATAACTGTAATTAAAGTTGTCATAAGAACTTTATTGAATTTATAGAATAAAAATGTAAAATACAGCAACACCATGCTCTTTTTCTGGATACTTATTCATCTTTTTAAACTTACTGAGCTCCTGAACATGCTGGCCTCATAGATTTTCCTCCAGTTGGCTTTTCCCTTTTGCATGCGATGGACTAGAACCCCAATGACCACCAGACACACCAGGAGAAGGGCCCCCAAGGTTGCCCCAAGTGCTGCCATGTCCTCCACTCCGAAGCCTCCTGCAGGGACTGTCAATGGCAGAACAAAAGACCAGTTTAGTGCTCCAGGATGATCAATATTTACCATAAAATGACTGCAGTGACTGCAATCTATCTATAAAAGCCACATATTTGCCACAGTGAGTCACTCTCTCATTGTAAAGCTACATTCACAACACTCTCTGCAATGCACGTTAAAGTGACCACTTTCAGTGAAAAGTCTATGTAATCGCGCGTATATGCATGATTTGGGCTTCTGCCTTCAAAACTCTTGGGTTCATCCGTTGTTATATAAGTTTGTGCAACCATTTCTGAGCTCTACATACAAAGCGCGCACTGAAAGTTAAACCACGTTGAACTTTGACCAATAAGGAACTTGGATTTAATATTGACACATGGATGGCGTCCTTTTTAATTCACAAAAGTGCAAAAGTACAGCCTTTGGCCCTGGATAAGATCTCCCCTGCTTCTTCCGACCACGGTCAGAGAACGGATCCCCCCCCCAGGGAGGAGCGCCCCACAGTTGGAGAGCATACAAAGTGAATGACCCTTTATTTATTTAATTATATTTTATAACGGATAATTTACGCTGTACATGTCTTCCCTGCGAGGATTCTTTCTCAAATATTTCCCAGACAACAGTGCTCAATAATACGACTGGCTGACAGATCCATTTAATGCAGCAGCTGCTGGTTTGAGCTCTGCTGAGGAGGATCAGTTCATTGAAATCACTTAGCCTCCACCCTTAGGATGAGGTACAGCACAGACTTCTGCTGGGTGTGGAGAGGGAGCATCCACTCACAGAGCAGAAGGCTGGGGGCATTCTGCTTCCATTCTATGCTCTATCTTTGGGAGATTTTCTACTGTTGCCACTTTGAAAACAAAGAACAGAGCTGGGCTCAATACTGAGCAGGACTTGAGAGTTGCAGTAACAAACCTGCCACCTCATTTTGAAAGATGTGAAGCACAAAGCAAACACATTGCAGCCATTAACACAACTTTGTGTTTCTTTTTGCACATAGGTTCAATGTTATTGTTCTCATAAAGTGAATGATCCTTTATTTAATTGTTATGTAGAGTCTAGCAGCAGGATATGGTATTAAAGTTGGACATTTTTGGATTTTTTGTCATAGTTTTTTCATGATGTTTCTTATTGACAGATTCCTCATCCCATACCCCTCCCTGCCTGTGCAGTGTGAACACTATATGCTAAAGGGCGTTCAAGAACGTGCGTTTGTCACATGCCGAGTGCGAATGTGGCTTCAGTCCTCAGTCTTCAGTTTGGTTTGCAGTCATATTAGGACAACAGGTTCCCATGTGCACTATCAAAAGTCCTGCTGTTTACACCTCCGTCACAAAAGGACAGCAACAAGGTTAACGACAAAAACAAAACTTCCACGGCTCCAAAATGTGATTCTTTAAAGTTTTGTTTCTATTGGAAACGTTTTTGAAGTGACAGACTACAGTTTATTATTTAAAATCCCCATGAGCTGTGCTTATCAGTGAGCTGCTCTTCCTGGGGTCCTTCATAAGAAACACGTCATACAACAACAATAGTCATAAAAAATATCAATGACATTTTTTGGTATTCCCAAATATACATAATGTAAAGACATAAGATTCACATTTTAAATGTGTAACCCTTGTGCTATCCTAGGCACTTTAACGTTGGGAGTTGGGTCATCTAGACCCACTAGACAGAGCTCTGAACCTTTTTTCTTCAATGATTTGTGATCTTCACTGGTGTCCATGGATTACATGAAATCTTTCCACCTTTATCCACCTTTGTCATGGTAGGGAGAACACGTCAATGGAAGGGGGGGGTCATCTAAGATAGCACAAAAACAGTTCCTGCACCCCGTCTTTAAGTCTTTAAGCTTTAAGTTAGTCAAACACTTAAACTGTGTATTTCATTTTAATTTTACTCAGAAATACACCTCATTAAAAAGTGTTCCAAGCTGTCCTTGCTCTAAAAGTTGATATTTTTTAAGAAAGCTTGTCTTAGCTTTTGGAATCTGAAAATGCCTTCTTGTTGCATTTCTGGTGGCATAAAGGAAGCTTCTGATACACTTTCACATTTCTTGAGAGCCACCAATAGCAGCCGGAACTTTGACCGTCTGAACTCTGTCCATGAAAGAGGCGATGAGGCCGAAGTTAATCAGCAGAGCAAAGCTCAGTCAGATAAAAGAGTTTCTGTTCGTCAATTAAAGGGCCTATAGCATGCTATTATTAAGCCTTCTGCAGTAAACTATATCCATGTATATGATAATATATTACCTTTGGTACATGAAAGAACACATTTTTATCAAGTATTAGTTATTTTCCTGAGCTCTTTTCCTACCCAGAAAAAAACGACTTGATATCTGAGGCTCCGTCTTTCTCTCCTCGTGGGTGCCGCCCATTTCATGACGTCATACTAGAGTCGACCTCAGCAGCGGGTCTGCGTTTCTCCCACAAAAACAAACAACATCCAAACTTTTGCATAGATGGATGTGCATATTGTGCATTTTAAAGGAAAGCGTTTATCCGATCACCGCTAGCTCCATGGAGAAAGTGGGCGTGTGTGTTAGCCTGGGGGCGGTGCTGGCAGCGCAGACTCTGCCTGGAAGGGGCTGATCTCACTTTGTGATGTCACAATGTGAGAACCTGCTCATTTTCGTGGGTTAGGAGGGGCTGATGCTTAGAAAGCAGATTATTAGAGGAATACTCAGAAATGCTTGAACGAATGAGCAAATTACTGCTTTGAGGTTGTTTTTACACTTGAAAGCTAAAAAAAAGTGTTTTGCATGGTATAGACCCTTTAACCCTTGTGCTATTCTAGCCACTTTGACATTGGGAGTTGGGTCATCTAGACCCACTAAACCAGGGGTGGCCAACCCTGGTCCTCAAGAGCCTCAACCCTGTCTGTTTTCCAGCTCTCCTTGGACTGCTTGATGCTGATAACCTAAATCAGGTGTGTTCAGTCAATCAGGATGTGGAATCACTTGAGTCAGCTAATCAACAGTAAGCTGGTGAGGGAGAGCTGGAAAACCAGCAGGGTTGAGGCTCTTGAGGACCAGGGTTGGCCACCCCTGCACTAGACAGTGTGCTGAACCTTTTTTCTTCTTTTTTCTTCTGTGATCTTCACTGGTGTCCATGGATAACATGAAATCTTTCCACCTTTGTCATGGTAGGGAGAACACATCAGTGGTCATCTTGATCCCATAGGATAGCACAAGGGTTAAATGAAAATGAAACTGACATTACTTAATCAGGAATGAGGAAGGGTCACACACTTGTTAAACTGGGGCTGCTGGCTGAAATTGGCGTTCCGGTGTTGATGATGCCTCCCGTGGTTGTCGGTAAGTCTGTAGTGCTCTGAGGCAAAGCGCTGGTGGTGATACCTGGGAGAAATATCTTGGTTTTATCTTGTTGTTTCCGGGTGTTTCACTCGGAACAAAAACTGCATTTTCAACCTTATGAGTTTGGAAATAAATAACGGACTCAAATGGGTCCAGAAGCATGGTTTCACATCAATCGTTAATGAACAGAAACTAGTTTCTTCAAAGAAGGCCATGAGTGCAGACCAGAGGGAATGCAGCATGAAAATCGAACTGAATAAGTTCACTGATGGAATAAAAACTGACATGTAGAGGTGATGTATCTTGGCTCATATTGATGCCATTGGTGTACATTTTTATATTTCCATTTGTGTACAGACCCCTCACCTGCTTTTACCTCCACAACCAGCTGGGCCGTAGCTGTTTCATCATTGGATGTGTCTTTTGCCACAACCTAAGAATCCAAAAATTGAATTAGATAAGTGATAAATCCCAGCTAGGTTTATGGTGTTCTATTTTTTTAACCTTACAGTCAAACGAAAGGTGTCATCTGTCAGATCATTGACCAGGAACAAGAATCCATTGATGATAACAAAGTCTTTGCTTTCTTCAAATGAATACGTGATGTGAGGATTTATACCCTGTGAAGTACAAATAATATTTATAGAATCGCCAAAAAAAGACAGAAAAAGCCACAAAACAAGTCTGGCCAATAAGCTGAGCCTCCTGACACTAAACACTGTTATCCGTTTGACTCTTTGATGACCTCAGGTAGGAAGAGTGTCTAAAAATTCTACTCATGTCAGAGTAGCTTTACCTTGAAACAACATTACTCAGATAAAAGTAAAAGGTAGTTATCCAAATAGATAATCCAGTAAGAGACAAAAACTAATCTATTGAGAATAATGAAATCAAGGATTGAGTAACAGTTTAAAAATATATACATTTAGTTAATTATTGTGTAAATTGTAATATTTTTTCAGATAATGAAAATAAAATGAAAATTGATTTAACAGAAAAGTAGCATCCCCTTGTTTACAGTCTATGCGGTGACAACAAGGCTTTCAAGGATTAAATTTGTGATACACAACAATATTATCTGTCTTTCTGTTTGTCAGTTTATCCATCTATCTATCCGTTAATCCATCCATCCATCTGTCTGTCCGTGTATCCGTTAATCCATCCATTCATCCATATTACCATGCGTCATAATTTAGCATTAGACTAATAATCAATATCCAGTTTTTAACATATACTTTTCTTTTATTACAGATGTTGGATCGGACCCTTTCTTTTTTCCAGTTATAATGAAATTAGGGGGTAATAATAATTTATTGTTACAAATCTTCATACTTCTGTGCCTCTCTAGAATAAAAGAAACACATTTTACCAAGATGAAAAAGTAAAAGAAAAAAAGAATAAGAGTAAGAGTGTAAGGGTTCTGTGGTTTGGTTTGGTTTTTCTATTGTTTTTGGTCACGTTCTGAGTTGTTCCAGGTTAATCACTGTCCACAGCTGTCATCATTTAGTTAGTTACCCACAGTCCATTTGAGTGTCTGGTTTTCTGCTTTGTCTTCTGTTTTTCCATGAGTTTTGTGAGGTTTGAGTTTATTTTCTGCCATCTCCTGTATTTTGGGTTCTACACCATTTTTTTTTATTCTTATACTTTTCAAGCAAAAGTAAAAAGCATGGTGTAGTAAAATGCTTGTGTCGATTTTACAAAAGGTTACTCAATTAAATGTAACTAATTAAATGTAAATAATTGTAACCCTCCTCTGTTCATTAACCCTAGAATTTTATTTTCACTTTCTCAAAATGAATATTGAAAAAAGAATAGGGTTTGTTTTTTTGGTTTTAAGGTGACACCTAAGAAGTAAAATGTTTGTGCATTTTTAAAATTCTTTTTTTTTTTAGATTTGGGTCTCATTTTACTGTCAAGAAAGTACTACAGTTCATAAAATGCACTATTTATAAAAAAAACAAAATGCTAAATGATTTATTCTGTATGATTTCTTCAGAAAAACTAAGTTTTACCTCCAAGACGGCATAGTCTTCATCTGTGGCCAGGATCCGTAGAGCCTTTTTGTCGTCCTGTAGGTCTAGTGCCACTGAGCCCATTGATGTGATGAGACCTTCATAAAGAGGCCTTTCAAACTGTGGTAGATGCAGGCTCTTCTCCTGAACACGAATCCCCACCTGGGTGGTGGCGAACTGATCCACGTTAATCTTCTGAGCAGCCTTTGGTAGAAGGAATGTTGTGTCAAAAGATGAAGTGGTGAAGGTTCTTCTGACAATTCCAAAATAAGTGAGAAGTTTGTTTTTTCCCTCACCAGAACTACCAGGTTAATTTCTCCGAGTACGTCAGCTGGCCTTAACATTGTGATGTCACCTGTGCTTGGGTTGATTGCAAACAGTCCATCGTCATTCCCTGAAAAACAGGTGACCAGTCAGGAAGCAACACTTGGTTTCTGTGATATTAAAAGGCATTTCATTTATCTGCTGCTTACCACTCAGGAATGTGTATGTTATCTCCGCATTTATTCCAGTGTCTCCATCAATGGCGTGTATCGGTCCTGGTTTCAGAGATAATGCTCCAGTCTGAGGAGAATGTTTGAGCTCTTTTAAGTCCACTTCAGAGAGAGCTTGTTGGGTTTGCTAACAGCTGCTTTAACCTCTTTATCAGACGGAGGGAATCTCTTCATCTTTCAAAGTTCTCCTCTGTCTTTCAGTTCCTCCCTGTAGGGGTCTGCCTCCTTATCCTATTCTCCTCCGTCACACCCTCATGCCCTCCATCTCTACATCCATGAACATCATCTTCCTCTATTCCTCTTTCCTGCAGCTTTGCACTTTTTTACCAACATCATCACTCCTCCTCTTAACGGGTCTAAACCATCTGCTTCCATGCATTTATCTCCAAAACATCTACCAAGATCTGTTCCTCTGATCTGTTCCATCTTTTCCATGTGCAGAGCAAGGTTATTATAGTTAACGAAAACGAACGAAAAAACTAAAACTAGAACTGAAAAAACATTTTCGTTAACTGAAATAAAAATAAAAACGAAAGTTTAAAAAAAAACGAAAACTAACTAAAACTGTTTGTTGTGTGTAAAAAACTAACTGAAACTAACTAATATTAACCCCAAAAAATACTTCGTTTTCGTCTTTGTTAATACATAAGTCTTTTGGGTTGAAATAAAGTCTATTTACTTCACCCTGCTAGTTTTACTGTGTATCTGAACTAGGGGGCTGCACCCAAATCTCGCGGGATTGGGCGGTTTGAAGTGTGCTGCGGCCGGGAGCGGGCGGCAGAAAAAAACCCCGCGGGATCAGTGCTGCCATGAATATGTCATGAATATATATTAGCAGACTACGTTAGGCTGAGCGGCTGTTGGATTCTTATGTACTGAAGCTCCGTGAACGCACCAGGTAGAGACGCCGAATGGCCTCTGTCATCAAACCTGTTGTTGGGGGTGTGCAACACCCCGCCCGCCTCTTACTAAGAGCGCGCTTCAGGCCGTCTGTCTGCGCGCGCACGCACGCACACTTTTAACCGAACAGATTTGTGAAAATATATTTAATAATTAAGTTGCAAATTACACAAAAGAGGAATGCATGAAAAGATGAGGCTGGAGGAGGGACTTGAATCTCTTTAATAATATCAATACAAATACGTGTTTTTTTCCTGCGGGACGGGAGACGATACAAAATCAATGCATCTCTATTACTGTGCGGGACTAAATTCTCTGAGTTTTGCGGGTGCGGGCGGGAGTGGACATACATATTGCGGGTGTGGGCGGGATTGGTCAGAAATTCAGCGGGCGGGAGTGGGATGAAGAAAATAGTCCCGCGCAGGGCTTTAATCTGAACTTTACGGCATTACGTTGTCTGTGACGTCACATGATGTCTGTCGGACACTGCCGGCTAGCGTGGTCATAGACATTTACATGAGCGCGATGGCTGCATTAAAAGTTGGGAGAAAGCGGGAGAGTCCTATTTGGGACTTTTTTGAATATAACAGCGTCGAAAACAAAAGTAAGTGCCTTGTAGTTGAAGCAGGAGACAACATTTGTGGAACGCTCCTCAAAGGGAAAAACCCTACGAAACTAAAAGTACATTTAAAAAGCGCACACAACAACGCAAATCAACAGTACCTAGACAGGCTAGCCTGTCGCCCGCCCTCCCCAAAAAAGAAGCGAGAGCAGATAACGTAATGCTGTTATCGGCTGTTGTATTTTAATTTAAGGATAGTTGTCCTTGTGTCCTCTGAATAATAAGTGTTTCAAAATGTATCTTTGATTTAGTTTTTATCATACAATACTTATTCTGGTGATTTTGAATCATGCACCTGACAAATATCCTAATTTACAAAAACTAAAAGAAAAAACTAAAACTAACACTAAAACTAATAAAAACTAAACTAAAACGAAGCAATCTCAAAAAATAAAAACTAATAAAAACTAGTAAAGCAGCCTCTAAAAACTAATTAAAACTAAATAAATTTAAAAACAAAAATTCAAAAAGGAAATAAAAACTAAAACTAATAAAAAATCCGAAACTATTGTAACCTTGGTGCAGAGTTGAGAGAATTAACCCTGTAAAGCCCACTACATCAAAAAAATGAACAGAAAACAGACTTTTTTGTTATTGAGATTTTTTTTAATCTTTAAACCCTTTTAAAGCAATCCATAAAAAATTACAATATATTTTATGAGATGTAGATGATATCAGCTTGATTTGGTAAGTTTTTGTTCCCGACAATCTTAGTTTAAGATGTGAAAATATTGCCATGATTGTTGAGGGAAAAAAACACCCTATTTACCAACTGTCCATACAATTTTAAGATGCTATAATTGTATTATAAAGATTTATTTATCAACAAATTTACCTTTTCATTTACAATACAGTAAGTAGTCATTTACATTTTTTTTTACAATACATGCAGGTATTCTCACCAGTTTTGACAATTAGCTAAACTTTTTCCTGCCTAAAGTGTTTTTGAGAGTTCACTGAGGCAGCAATCTTGAAATGAGCAGGAAAAGCCCTTCTACTGCCCCTAGTGGAATGATAAAGAACCACAGGACGGAAAACATGGACCCAGTTGTTTATGAGTTTTTAAGGAAAAATTGGATCCTGCTGATGAGATTGGGGTCTCAAAAATGGGTATATCACATATCCTAGTGGTATAAGTGGTTCAATAGGGCAAAGTTTCTCTTTAGGCCCGATCATTTGTGATGTAAAAATACTAACACTCATGGTGGCAAAACATGAAATCAAGTATCACTGTTTACTCTTTCCTTCAGGTGACTTACCTGTTGTTCATTCAGGTTAACCGTTCCAGTGTATCCTGCACTTTCACAAATCACAGCTCCACCCACTTCATACTTTGTGCACGGTTGAAACCAGGGGGGTCTGTTATCTCCATCAGATATGCTGATCTGGATGGTTGCGGTGGCACTGAATGAAGGCCCGTCAGGTGCAGAGGCAAGTGGTGTGTCCTGAAATACAATGTTTAAGAAAACACAAAAATCTTTTTCCCAGAACTGAAAGAAAAGATAAAGTGATCCTCAGATAGTACCCACCTGAACTACCAGCTTCAGCTGGTATTCTTTGACTTTTTCATAGTTGAGAGTTGCATCCACCAGAATTGCTGGAATTGTAGGGGATTGTAGTTTAAATGCACTCTAAAAACAAACAAACAAGGATTATATGTTACTGTTAAATTTGGAATGTATTCAGAAGTCATATTTTTATGGATTGAAACAAATTTGCAGGCATTTGCAACGCTTCACTGATTGCGTCATGTCTGCCGAGTCCAACATAGACAATCGATGTTTCTCTAAAACCGTCAGAGAAAAGCAAACATCCAGTGATGAAGGGAGTCGCACAGGTTCAGATGTGAGGGTGTAGTAGAGCTGAGGGTGCTGGTCGAGGTCTGTGGCAGCAAAGCGACCAATGGTAAAGCCTATGGGAGACAACTAAAAAGAGAAAGATGTGTGAGGCAGATTTCACTGCATCCTGTTAAAGGTTTCTAATAGTTTGTGTCTTCATCCTCCTCCTACCTCATCGACGTCAGCAAGATACAGATTCTGGTCAAAGACTGGATGGTTGTCATTCACGTTTTCCACAAGGACAACGAAGGTAAGAGGGAGCTTCAAAAAAAAAAAACAAGACATGTCATCCCTTAATGCCTTCGTCACATGCACTTGTACATGGGTTGACGGGTGTCGTGTGTGTGTGTGGTAAGTGATAATGTAAGCTACACACACTAATAACGTAAGGGTGATGCTGTCGTACGGTGTCCTTTCAACACATTCTAGTTGTCAGTGAGGTGCGAGTGCCGGCTCCTGACTCAACGCGCACAAAGGTGATACGTAGTATCTATAGGATGGCCGTAGGATGACCACACAATCAACAGTCTGAATGTCTGATGTCTTAATGTCTACCAGTCAGCCTGGGCTGCAAGCATGTAACATGCATACAAGGAGCGAGCGCTTAACACATGAACAGGGCATCATTTGGGGGGGGGGGGGGG